>BPLR01010146.1:0-16932 GCA_021605095.1 Caerostris extrusa
CGATTATTTATAAAAATTATTTACGTAACTCAAAATATTTAATATAAATTTGTTCATGGAGATATAAAAATATACCATATAATATTGCATTATTAAATACACAAAAGTTTATTATACATTTCCATAAGTTAAAGTTTTCTTATACGAAAAGGTTATAATAATTTATTTTTTTATCTTTTTATGAAATAAATTTATAATTACTAGAATTTAAAAAATTTTCATAAATAAAATTGTTTATATTTCATGAGGATTTACATGGCATTATGTTTGATTTATAGATATGATTTTAGTATTTTATGTTCATATGATAATAGATCTATTTTTTTCTTTCATAAATGTATACCTTATAAACTTTAAATCTATTTTTTTTTTTCTGCATCGTGTTTTGTTGTTTATATGTTTCAAAATAATTGCCATTTTTTTTTAAATAAATAATTTTATTTAACCCTGAAATATTTTATACAAATTGTTTCACGGATACATAAAAATGCAACATATAGGACTGAATAAAATATAAATATACAAAAGTTTTTTATATTTTCATATATTAAATACTTAACCAAAAATTGTAATAATTATATACATTCAAGTTTTTCTCATTCTGGAGGTTATAATAGCTTTTTTTATCTTTTTGAAATAAATTTATAATTATGAAATTAAAAGTTCTTTTCATAAATTAAATTTTATATATTTTTGATTAAAATAAAATTTAGTTGAAAACGATTTATAACTTTACTATATTGTTTCATTTATTTAAAAAAATTAATTAATAATTTCTTTACTAATGTTTACAGGAAATGAAATTAATATTTATGGATTTTATACATTATTTTATTGATTGGATACTTCAATTAAAAATATTTCATTTATGATTGAGTTCTGTATGAGTTTTAAGAATAATAAGCTAAGAACTAAATGTTAGAAATTATTGACCATAAAATGACTCATAAAGGACCTTTAAAATTAATATTTATTGGAAAATTATCATTTATTTCTTAATACAGAAATTAAAATAGGAAAATTTTAAAACGTGGGAGTAGGAAAATATACTGCTGAATATTCTATAGAAAAATTCTGCTCAAAATAATGAATAATAAACCATTACGTAGGTAGTAAAATGGCATTGAAAATTATTGAACGTATTAAGACAAATATTTTTATACTTTTAAAATCAATATTTATTGAAAATATCATTTATTTCTTGAAAATGAGGTAATTAAATGAAATTTTTAATTTATTTAAATACAATAAGAAAATATACAGCTCAATGGGTATGGAAAAATAGAAAATATCATTCAAAAGAAAGAATGGATACGCACTACCAGTATTTATAGCCATTGGATATACAAATGTTTAAAACCCCAAGCCAAGACTGAATGTGCCTCAAAACAAATACTACAAAACATTTCATCTAAAGCTAAATTCTATATAAATTTTAATTTAAAGGTTTTTAATAAATCATTTAAAAAAGAGCCCAAAGGGCCATTTTCGCCAAAATTTGCAAATTTATAAATAGTTTAAAAAATTTGCATGCTGCACTTTTTGGATTGTGCCACTAAAACCAGGGCAACATCATGTTCACACATGATAATAACAGTAAATAATAATTAAATAATAAAATAATAGATAGCAATAAAAATATAAATAGCAATAAATAAAACATATTTTATTTATCAGTACATCTTTATAAACATATAAATTACTATTGTACCTATGAAGGTGTTTATAATATTGTTTTTCAGGTTAATTGAAATTTTAAACATTTTTGAATTATTTTGTTTGGGTTTAAATGAGTTTTTTTTAAAACAAATCTCATGATCACGATGCTAAGCCACCTTAAAATACTCTTCAGAGAATATTAATGAGCAAAGTACAATGAAGATACAAAACTTAATGGTTTGCATAATGAGTTGGAGATCTTGGGTCTGAGTTATGCCTCCGAAACTTATTACAGCTTACTTGGAGCTCTGTGAACACAGGAAACTCGGTCTCTGACACACATAATGCTTAAACCTCGGGAGAATCATTAGCTTCTGACCGCAACTTGCCGGAGTGAAGTCAACCATTAAATGCCCGGCGACTCCCCAGTGTGGGCACAAGTGAGGCGTAAAACGGGTGCGATGTCGGAGGCCAGTTGGCGGCTGTAATTAAGCGCATAATGAGCGATTGACACGGTCCGAAATTGCGATTTGCATATGATCTCTGATTAATTTCATTCGACGGTGGAATCTCTGTGGCATTTCAAATCGATTGTTTCTGTAGTTTTCAGCTTATATTTCTATCATTCTTGTACATTTCTGTACGTTTTATTACAGTCATGAGCATCGCAACGTATGTAATTATTTTTGTGGTTTTTTTGACACAATAAAAAATAATTATTAGTTTAATTGCTCAAGGGGTTTTCAAACTCTTTAAAAAGTGAATTTAAAATATAAAATATTTTTTTTGCAAATAAAAAATATTGTTTTACATTACTATTTTAGTTTCAACAATGCGAAACATAATGGTTGAGTGGCTAGCGCTCTGGCGCTCGGTACCACAGGTTTTCGGGTTCGAATTCCGGCGTTATAATGGATATTTGTTCAGAATCCACTTTAAGCCGTATGTCCTCGTCTCATATGACCGTAAAAGCGTCACTGATTCCAATCAGACTTCTAACTCCCATTGTTCCCAAACTGTAAAGGGAAACTCAGTTCTAAGCATTGCGATATGGTGTAATGTGATGTAGAAGTAGTAGTTTCGATAGTACTAAACACTTCGAAGCAGTCTTATTTCGATAAACCTAATATTCAATACAACTTTTGATAATACTAAATACTACTTTTGATAATACTTTTCGGTAATATTACTTATGGTTATATATTCAATAATAGAATGGAATTTTATACGATACAAACAATATGAGCTACAAAGCTGTGGCAGTATTAATAATAATTAGCGCATAATGAGAGATTGACACGGACCAAAATTGCGATTTGCATATGACCTCTGATTAATTTTTATTCGACGGTGGAATCTCCATGGCATTTCAATTCTGTGCGTTTCAACTTATATACACTGAAGTGACAAAAGTCATACCTCTTATATTTCTGTCCTCCTTTCGCCCGGCGAAGTACACATTTTATTACAATCGTGATTTTTGAATAAGTATCGTATATAACGTATAATTTTTTGATGGTGCAGGATTTTTGGGCACGAACAGACGATGATGTATAAAATGGGATTCATGTCGGGTGATTAGTTTAATTCGTTGGAATTGCCCAAGAGGTTTTTAACGTTTTAAAAAGTGAATTTAAATATATGTTTTACATTTTTGGCTGTAAAGATCTCAAAAACATTGCATTTCCAGTCATTACTATTTTAGTTTCAATAATACGGGTCCAGATTGCCGAAGTTTGTATAGGGTTCGTGGAGCTCGAGCTAAAGGTTTCGTGTTCGGAATCATTCTTCGATATCGGAATGTCGTTCTGTCATATAAAAGGCACTCGATCGGTCTTCTGCTGGAATAGCGAAATCGAAATTTCTCCGCACAGTTTAAGCCGTAGTTCCTGATTTCTCATATGACTGTATAGTGTCTCAGAGCCCAATCAGTCTTCGTTAACCCTTATCACTTCAAACTGTCCAAATGGGTATGCCTCAGTTCTAGGCACAGTGATGTGGTGTGGAATAGAATTAGATTTCGAAATGGCATAATACTAAATACTTCGAGGATACAATGTCGGTTTAATTTCAAGAAAATTTAAAATTTTAATTAAGAAACAATCCTAAATATTTTCTACGATTTTCAAACAAAATGTTTATTTAAAAATTATTTTTTTACATCTATTGAAAATATATTAATCATGAATAACTATTCCTTTACAATCTGATTTATCGATCTTATAATATTTTTTATCACGTTGCTATTTCTCTAGGTTTTTAGTTTTATACATATTCCAATATATGTTTTTTTTAAAGAAAAATATTGGTTTAAATTATTTTGTTTTTAAAACTATTATAATAGCTCGGAGTAAAGGTTTCGGGTTAATTTAAATAACTATTCTTCAATAAATAATAGTTCCTGGTCTACAAATTAAAAAAAAAGTTAAAAACAATTATAAATATATTCTAGGCACAGGAATGTATTTCAATGTCATAACATTCTAAATACTTCGATGATACAAAATCAATTAAAAATTAAGAAAAATCCTAAATTCAATTGTAATGTCAAAAAAATGTTTGATTTAATAAAATTTTAATTGAAACGGAAAAATTTAAAAGCAAATCTGTTAAGCAAATTAATGCATTGGCAACATAAAATAATGCGTTATAAATTATTTTGTTTTCAATTATAATGCATAATTTAAAAACTATTCAATTAAATTAATGCTTACAATTTAAAAAAAAGTTAACATAAATTTATATTTGAAAATGTATTTCAATGTCATAAATTAATGCGTTATAAAGTAAAATTAAATGTCAAATTAATGCATTGTAAAAAAACAATATAAATTAATGCATTGGAAAATAAAGAACATAAAATTTATGCAAAGCAACATAAATTAATGCGTTATAAAGCAATGTCAATTAATGCATTGTAAAGCAATATAAATTAATGCATTTGAAAGCAACATAAATTAATACGTTATAAAAGCAATGCCAATTAATGCATTGTAAAGCAATATAAATTAATACATTGTAAAGCAACATAAATTAATGCGTTATATAGCAATGTCAAGTAATGCATTGTAAAGTAATATAAATTAATGCATTGTAAGGCAACATAAATTAATGAATGAAATCCTGATATACACCTTTATAAAAACAGAAAAAATAAAAATGGAAATAGAATATATTTATGAACCTAACGCAATTTTATCAATTTTAAAACATAGATATTCGACAGATATTCAATCCAAATGAATGAAGATACAAAATATGAAATATTTATATCTATATATGTGTGTGTGTATAAAACTACGAGTGCTTATAAAATTTATATAGTACCACTATTGAGGCTCTGAGATATTTTTTTAAATAGAATCGTATAAAAATAACAATAATGGGTTTCTGAAATGTATCGAGATTTTAAGTAATGCAAAAATCGAGTAGTCGAGGCATTTCAAAATATAAATATTTGATAACCTTTGAAATAACTAACTAAATATTTTAAAAATACGGTCTTTATCTTAGATTTATTCATACAGAATATTTTATTTGACGTAAACATCGAACATTTTTATTTCTGATTTTTTCCCTCTCTTTATAAATTCGCTTCTTTATTCTGAAGATTTCGGAGAAATGAATATGAAATATTCATGCACAAATTCAATTCAATCACTGAATTTCAAAATCTTTAGTCTGAGCATAATTTATTTATGACGATATTGTAAAACTGGCGAATCTATGGTGCATTTTAATTCAATATCCATGATTCTTGTTTTTAAAAATATTATTACATGAACTATTGCTAAGTAAACGAAAAAAAAAAGTTCAAATAAATAGTTTATATTCACTGTCCTGTGGCAATAAGTATATATCGAATACTTAGAACTTATTGAAATGTCATATGAAATAAAACATATTTTTATAAATAGGATATCTTCACCATTTTGTGAGTTGAAACATTGATTAAACTTGCAGTTATGCATGCAAATGTATAGCGTCATTTCTTTAAAAGCATCTTATGAAAAATATCATTTGTATTAGCAGAGAAATGGGGTATAAATTGATTTTGATTTGAATAAATATTTGTAAGTGAATTGTTTTGAAGAATGTTAAATATTATTAACATTCTTTGTTTTTTATTCATAAAATATATATATTGTTCTGAGGAGAGTGGATGAGCGATGTTCTGGTCCACTTTTAACATTTCTTATTGGTTTTTTTTTTTTTTTTTTTTTTTTTTTAATTTTGCTATTCTTATCGTTTATTAAAATATTTCGTGCTTTTTATTAAATTCTTTTCACTTGCTTTTTTATAAAATCTTTTGAAATTTTATAATATTTTTTTTAATTTTTTAACGATTATTGTACGCCTTTTCTGTATAAAAACATTTGGAATTCGATAGTTTATTTAAAAATGTTTTATAAAATTTGTCAAAAAATATCGATATTTTTATAAAATAAAATCTGTAATTTATATTTAATTTTAATAAAATTAGTATTGTTTTTTATAAAATCGCTTAGAATTCTATAGCTTTTTAATTTTTTTCTTTAATCTATTTTTTTTTTAACGATAACTGATGGACATAATTTATTGCCTGAATATGATTTATTGATGTTTTAGTTTATTTAAAGTTAATGTTATGTGTTTTTATTCTTACATTAAACTCTAAGTTTTATGGGTCACCTTCATATTAGCTCAGCCGATTCAATAATTTGTATTAGTTTAATGACAATTTATATCCCTAATTTTTATAGGGGGTTAATTTAAGTAAAATTTCAGCTTGGTAAAAAAAAATAATAAAAGCACATCGTAATTACACTTCATATATAACTTAATTTAATTTTTATTCTGCATATAAAATTCTGCCTTCTGTAAGTTCAAGCAAGCCCGCATGATGATTTTAACAATTGATTGCTTTTGCTTAATGATTTGCTTTGCTAACAATTGATTGCTTTTTATTAATTGATAACAATTGATTTTAACAATTGATTGCAAGACAAGCCACACATTGAGGTGCAAGGAAAGCATGGAAGTCGTATGATCCATTGTTGAGATACTGTTCTTGCTGCTGTTCCTGATCCTCGATATAGTCCAGCTGTTAGAACAATTCCATAAAGAACAAGAATAGAAGAGATTTTAAAAAACCCTCGTCCAATGTAAAATAAAGACTGTTTAAATATGGGCGGGGGAGGCTTAGCAGTCCCTACACTGGGTGCAGGTTCTTATTATCTTCTGCGGTTATTCATAGGTGAGACTCCTCAAATGCTTATGACTGGCAAAACGCCATAAGCAAGTTTGTTCGCTTCTGTTGCCTCCAAGAGTCAGGGCGATCTCTTGAATACCAATCATGTACTGGCGGGACATTCCAAATAAACTTAATTGTCTTCCTAAACTCGAAGTCTTCCTAGTTCGAAGCGTATCGGATTGAGGAAGCCTTTTGCTAGAGAATCGAAAATCTCGTTGCCACAAATGACGACATGTGGATGAATCCATTGAATGTCTACCTCGGAATTAACTGAAATTCTAGAAATGAATTTCCGGATGAAAATGATTACGTTAATAAATAAGGCAGTCAACCAATGCCGAACAGAAAATCGGGAATTGTTAGCAACATTTCCGTACTTTTTTCACTCATTTCATTCTATAAATACCATCTAATTCTAGATAATTCTTGACCCCTAGAAATTTCTTATTAATAAATATAAATATCTTAAATGAAAATGATATACTATGACGATACCGGATACTTACCGGAATACATAGTTTGTAGTATCAAATGTCATTATGGGTGAATGGTTGCATTGAAAAATTATTTTAGGTTTAATGTGTAAAGGGATGAAAAGTATTCTGAAATTTACTTTTTTATTCCTTTGTGAATTCTGTTTCCAACTTACTCTTATCTACAAATGTGTTCCAGTCAGATACTCCTAAAAAACTTCTTAGTAATGAACATAAATATCTATAATAAAAATTATATACTATGAGGATTTACTATTGAACTATTTTATCAACAATATTTTTATGATAAATAACGTATTAATTGAAGAAATAATTTCCAATAATAAATTTGAAAAGTGAAGCAGAAATGTAATTCTCAATGGATTCATTTAAAATATCATGCAAAAATACATTTAGAATTTACATTTTGTTATAATTATAATACGGACCTAATGCCAGCAATGTTAATGTAAACAAAAAAATAAATTAAGTACAAAAATAAAATAACCTGATTATAAAAATAAAATGTACGTTAATGACAGGCAATATTGAACTAACATCAAACCATCTAATTTTAATGGTTATCAAATATTAAAACATTTTGCTACATTAAAATTTATATAAAAGATAAAATTAAAATAAGTTTTTATTTGCGTCAATGAATATCAAGTTATGATAGGAGAATACAATCTTCCAAGAAGACATTCAGATATTTCCCACGTATTTTCGAATAGTAAAAATAAATCCACCAGACAGCTTATTGAAGATTGTTTACTACTGCGCTAAACCACATCACTGTCTCAAGAGCTGAGCTCTTCCACTACATATATGAAATTCTTCACACACGCTGTCGCAACCACCATTGAGTCCTGTCCCTGAAAGCAGTAATTACAACCCACGCCACAGTGTGAACTTTTATTCCACCTGTGCATTACATACGTCACTAATAAAACACTAGTTGAGATTAAATTGTAGTAACTAAGTAATATCCAACTATTTATAATTGTGGAACCTTCATCTCTATGTTGAGAGTCTCTAAAATGGATTAAACATTTTTTCTTAATATAAGCTATACTAATTTTATATTTAAAGGGATAAAATCATGGGGTATAATGATAAGCTTATTTAATTGTTGTTGCTGATAAGTAACGAAATGAAAATTTATTATAATTATTTATTTTATTACAATTATTATTTATTACAATTTATTATTTCATTGCAATTTCTGGATTGGAAAGTAAAAAAATCGTCTGTCAATTTTAATTTAATATAGCATACTCTAGAAGTTATATTGTTCATTAAAGTTTAATGTTAAGTGAAGTAGTTAAAATGTGAGGAAAACATGAAACATGAATAAATATTTCGTGTTTTAACTTTTCTTTAATAACAAAATTCACCAAATAATTTTTTTCTAAATTTGCATACAAAAACTTGTTGATTAAAACAAAAATTTTTAAAATCATATATATATATATATAAGCAGATTACTTAAATATGCTTTATAAAAATAAAAAAAAGTCACATTACCTTTTGAAAATCCATATGAATTATATTATATTTATTACATTTGAGTGATATACAGAGTGCTTTAAGTGATTTTATATTGTATGTTACTCAAATACAATGTATACAATTTTGTGTTTGAATGATGTGAAAATAAAATCATTTGGCTATACCATTTGTATAGAAAATTTTATAGAAACTATCATATAAATAAATATATATACATTAAAAGTTTGGAAGGACAATGCTCAACTTATTGGACCACACTGACAGAATTTGTGAAAAATAAAAAGGAAAAATTTAGTTCAAACCTTCGCATTTTCTTACATAAAATGTTCTTAGTACAAAATTTAGAGAAGTTTTTATTTTATGCCTAATAAAAAGAGTTGTAATAAATATTAAATAACGAATTTTAATATTTTTTTTTCCTTTACTACTCTAAAATGTAGTTAATTGCATTGAAAACAATCTTTTTTAATTAAATTTAAAAACTAAATTGAAAATTTTTAAAAACATAGAAAATGTTTGCTAATAGAAGTATATATGAGCGTTAATTAATAATATTTTAATTATTAATTCGTAATTGAAATATACCTGCATTTTGTTGTTGAAATTCTGAAACTGTATTACTTTTCCTTTCCTTCTTTTGAGAAATTTTAAAATTATGGAAAGTCTTTATTCTAAAAAAAAAAAATTATTTCAAATTGTATAATGAACTTAAATAAAAGTGCATAATTTTGGAAAAAAAAAAAAAAAAATTTTAAAAGTGAAAAATTATGCCATTTTTTTTTTTTTTTTTATTATCAAAATATTATTCCACTACTCCATCTGAGAAAATGTTTTATTACTTTTTTTTTATTTATTACGATGTAGCAACTTTATAATAAACAGCAATTGATTATGTCTAACTTAAATGTTGAAAAATATTACCGATCATTTTTAGAGTAATTCTTCATTGCAGGAGATTATTTACATGTGCCTTATGAAAACAAGCCAAAGATATCACATTTCTTTTTAAAAATTCATATAAATTATATTATATTTACTGCATTTGAATGATATAAAAGTAATTTACGTGATTTTATTTTTATACTATTCAAATACGATATATATTTTTGTATTTGAGTGATACAAAAAGAAATCATTTGACAGTACCATACGTAAAGAAAATCTTACAGGAACTTTCATCAATCCGCAAAATAACTCTTTGGCTTAAATTCTTCTAAGTGAATTTCATTTCCTTATATATTTAGCACATTTAAGCTTTCAGTAACTTAACAGAAAATAAAAGTTTCTTGAAAGCTTTTCTTGTGGGTATTTTGTTGGCCAAAATGTCTGTGGCTAATGTTTTAAAAGGATTTCCTTGCACTTAATCTGATAAAATTTCGGCAAAACAGATAAAGAAATTTCTAAGAGAATTTTGAAACTTCATATGTCACAAGAGTTTCCATTGAAAATTATATACTCAACTCCAATAAAAACATTTCTGTGGTTGGAATAAGTTAAAATCACAAACTAACATCAAGTAATTATTAATTTTAACACCTTCAAATACCAGTCATCGACTGAATATGGTTATATTGGAGTAGACACAAATATGGAGTAATTCTGCACCAGACAATTAATTTCGTATAACGATTTTCAATTAAAATAAAAATGACTTTAAAATAACTTTATAATGAATGCAACAAAATATAAAAAGCTAAATGTAAAATGAAATATTTACTAAATATAAAGTGGAATAAAATTTTCTTTAAATGTCATAAATATAAGCTTTTAATAAAAAACCCAAAAATACTTAGTAAAAAAAAAAAAAAAAAAAAAAAAAAAACCCATTTTTTTAATAAAAAATAGCAATTATTGTCTGACTGCAAGAGTTCACTTCAAACACTTTTGAATAATCAAAATATTTCAAAATAATCTTGACTGGCCTTTGGCCTTTGCTTAAAGCACTGGAACACAGAATTTCTTTCAAATGGATTCCTGCCCACTGTGGAATTATGTTGTTAACTTGACTTTTAAGGAAATCCTTAAACAAGATATGAATCAACGCTCTGTAGATAAGAAATAGACAATTCAGGGTGGAGAGGGAACTATTCCCAGATTTTTCAAGTAAGGCAGCAGTGGCTCTATTTAGATGTTTGACTGGTCATGACTGTTTGCATGACGACCTCGATAGAATTGGACTGAATGATTCCCCAAACTGTGTTTTGTGGGACTCTAATTGGCCTATGAGTTTTTAAATATTTAAGTAATTGTAATGCACTTTCTCGGTATGAGGACATCGTCAAAAAGTACTGATGAACCCGTGAACTAATGGCTTAGGCGCCAATGTTCCGCATTCGCAAAATAAAAATATATTCATACAAAAACTTTTTATCCATTATGAAATAATATAATGAAATTGACTTAGATTTGAGCCAATAGTCTAATTTGAATTATATAAAATTGACTTAGATTTAGATTGCCATGGATTCCCTTACAAATTAAAAATCGACAAATTAAACACACTACACAATTTCTGATCAAACTGTTATTGGTATTCTGACAAAAACAGTGTTTCTAATAATTTTTAATACATAACACAAGATATGACAATGTATAATGATGACAATGTGCGATCTTCGAGATCATATTAAACAACAAAACCCGAGCAATAGACAATGCCCTGTCATAAATTTGCATGTGCATTTTCACAGAATGCGATATGTCCCACAGTTCTGCATGGTTGTCTGGAAGCCATTTGCATTAAGTATAAATCTTCAGAGTTATTACCTACTTGGCAATAAACAACACTACTTGGAAGTATGTCTTTGAATGGGAATTTTCGATTAACTTTATTGCATTGTGTACATAGGCTTATTTTATGCATTTTTTTCAACCATTTAGTTTCATTACAAATTATACGTAAACGATTTATTTGAATTAAATTTTAAGAATGATTTTTGTTAAAAGTTCGAAATAAATTTAACAATAAAATTTCCATCAATATTTATAATTATATGATCTACATTATTTACAATAATGCTATATAAGATGCATATTTAAATCTCATATCAGCTTTTAAATTCAAACCACTTGTATCATAAATAAATTTTAAAAGACTTGTTTCTTGAATTTACAATAGGTAAATATAATTAATAATCAATATTGAATCATGATAATATTGAATTATAATAATTTATAAAAGAAAAGTAATAATTTTTACTGAAATGTACCGAATTTCTGAAATTTTACAAAAAAATTGCACTTTCCACCAAGATTAATTGTCTGGTGTTTTCAAAGAACAGACATTATTAAAATAATCGCATTGAAAGCAAACGTTTAAATTTTGAATAACTATACGAATTAACTGACATTGCATTTACTACAACTTTCAGTGGTTATATAAATATATAATTTCCTTTTACTAAAGTGAAATATAAATGCATATAATAGATTAAGAGACTATTAGAGATAATTGTTGCTTCATGAGCACTAAATTTTACTACATTCATCTAAATATTCAAGTACATTTTCAAACAGAAATTTAAAATAAAGTTTTATTGAGTTCGTGAAATGTTTAGCTTTTTTATATTCTTTATTTTGTACAAAAATAATGAAATAATAAATATATGCGTATTATGTGATTTATAATCATATTTTTACACGATTTAAATCATGTTGATTATTTTTTTTTTTTTTAAATTATGCATTTAGATATTTTATATCCTCAATTAAAATATAAAACGTAAAAATGAAGTCCAAATAAAAATATATAATGCCCTAAAATGAATAAAACTACTTATTTATTGCGAATACAATAAATAAAGTATTTAAATACACAATTTTTCTTAAAAATAATTACTATTAAATAAAGATTTTTTTTCTTGTTTTGAAGTCAAATATTTTAGAAAAATTCCTGATGAGGAAGAGTTCAAAGATTTAACAATTACATTTATTTGGCTATTACTTATTACAAGACGATTATATTTACTACAAATAATTTAAACAAATAATGATTCTTTTATTATGATTCTTATTTATTTTAACTTTTAAACTTATCACTATTTTATTGAACTTATCCATGAATACATATAAATAAAAATCAAATACCCATGTTTTTATTTTTTTTTAATGAAACCTAATATTTTTCTATATATACGAATACCAAATATTTAATTCCTACTCGTATTGGTAATTCCTACACTCTTTTAAATTAATCTTGTACCACCTCTTGGATTTAGTACACTTTTAAAAACCTCGTTAAAACTCCAACAATTGAAATTAAAATAGTTTGAATAATAAAATTACACTATCGAATTAGTCGTTTCAAAGTCGTGGTCTTTTTATTTATTTTCCCAAATTCAAAAACGCAAGGAAATATTTTAGATTGCTTATGAAAAGATTCTCGAATAACACAGATGGATAAGATGTCCATATATTTAAATAAGGAAAAAAAAATTACGTTCTTTTCGATATGCTTTTGGTTGCACTGGCAGCAAAATTAATTTATGTATAAGCATCGATATCTAAAAGTCAATATTTTCATAAAATATATTTTAGTTTTCTTTTTTTTTTTGAAGACAGAAACGTCGAATATGGTTTAGCTTTCATCTCAAAATTAAATTTGATATTATGCTTCAATATTAAAAAAAAAAAAAAAAAAGAAAAGAAAATTCGCGTTTTTGATATCAATAGAACTGTTTTGATATCAATAGAACTGTTTTGATTAAATATGAAAATAGCTTTGTAGTAACTTCAAAGAAAAATATTCCAATATGTTAAAGAGAAGCAAATATTTCTAAATATGTATTAAGTTCTGCATGAATACAAATAAAAGAATAATATAGTTGATTTAAATATATTTTAAAACTTGTGTAAATTAATAAAATTTTATTTAATGATATATTTTTTATATTCATGCAATTACTACCATAAATACTATATTTATTTAAACATTAATTAGCAATATTGGAATTTTTTTTTTCCACTTCACGTGTTATATAATTATATAAATAAAGGAGTAACCATTAATATAATAACAAAAATATTAACATCATCGCCTTACAGTCATTATGTGAAATGTAATTATGCATTAACGCACTTTCTTTTCTTAAACTTTCTTTCCTTTCTTAAAATTTTCTTTTAAGGAACGAATGTTATAATTACCTTAATCTTACATGATAAAAAATAGTTACTTATTTCTGAGATACTTTAACATGCCATGTTTTTATTGTGTAATTTATTTGCTGATATTGTTTCGCAATCATTAAAATAATTTTCCATCTTATTTATGGAAGGCTTTTTAAAATCTTCAATGGATATTTTTTATATTTGTGTAATTATTAAAAGTTATTATTTGTTCAAATAATAAGTCGATACTTTTTTATGGGTTACAATTACTTTAGGTTATTATTATTTAATTTTTAATTAATTTTTAAATGGCTGTTATTTATATCTAATTATTACTTTATATAACTTTTATTTATATAGATACAACCGAACACATTGTGTTTTTTAATATTGTTATTTAATGTTATTATCAATTTTTTTTTTTTATTTAATGTTTGATCATTAAAATACATTTTTTTAATTATATAAAAAAAAACAATAAATCATGTTAATTAGTATTATATGATTTTAAATGACATTTTATTAATTTTTATTCTTAAAAAATATTAAAAAACTACCATTAGTACTTAATAAAATCAGCCATAATACTATCGCAGCCACCATTTTTTCTATTTAATATTTCATCATTAAAATATATTAAAACTTTGCTTTTTTTAAAATCATATAAAAAAAGTAATAAATCACGTCAATTATTATTATAAGATTTTAAAAGACAATTTATTATGTTTATTTTTAAAAATATTCAAAAAGCTACTATCAGCATCATATATTTAACATTAAACTTTTAAATCTATAAATATTCATTTTCAAACCATCAGAACGGAAACATAAATAAATATTTTAAAGGCATTGATAAAAATCTATAGGGCCCACTTCATATTTATGATCCATTCATCACCATTTATTATACTTTAATAGTACTTACCAAGAACATTTAAATTCTACAAACAAAGAAACAACACAACTATACCCAAAGTACAAAAAACAAAAACACAAATATAACGATTTATAAGCCTTTATTCAAACTCACACAAACAGGGGGTGGACGAAACGATATTTAAAAGCAAACCCGTATTCACGACACATTAAATGTTCGCCGTTACAAATAAAAACGTAGAAAGGCTGCTTCCAGAAGAATAATGTTACGCGCCGTTTAAGGCACTTTATGTTACCGGAACAATCTCCATTATTTACATTTTCTTTTTACATGGAAAGGGAACCAGTTTTCAACGCCTGGTTCGATTCAGTATATTATTTCCAGATATCTTCACAAGGGGAACAGATGTTGGAAATGATTCCGAGATGCGAATCGAGTAATTCTTCTTCTGATCATTAACCAGCAAATGGCCGTTAAAATGCGTAATGTGCGATAAAACGTGCGACTGTATCCGGGCACCGATAACGGGGATGGGGAAGGTTTGAGGTAACCTTTGGGGACCATGTGTTCGGTCGGGGATATGCGCTTCTTTTTTATGTATATGAAAATATGGTAATAGTTTCACGGTACTTCAAACATCATTAGAAAGTATCGTTATGTTTCTGATATGTTTCGATAATTGCACGTCGGAGATTTTGCATTCGAAAAAAAAAAAGTTTCTGATAATGCCTTTTGTTATCAATCTTTGTGGTGGCTCATTAAGATGAAATGATAATTTTTTTATTAGATAATGTAAGTCATGTTACATCAAAATCTTTTAAAATGTAATGTATACTTAAATTTATTGTTTTTGCTGTCTCCAAGATTATTAAGATAATTATCTCATTTTCCTTATTGGTTCAAAATGCATCTGCAGAATCTGTATCTGTTGTATTATGGTAAACTTCGGCTTATTTTATTCAGTTAATGTTTAAGGAACTTCATGCTACACATACATGATCCTTCGTGATATACATACATACATCATCATGAATTCATACTGGAATTCAGTCAGTTTATTAGCCTCTGTGGCAATCTAACCTATTTCTCTAGTAACTTTGTTTTCAGGCTGGTTATGGAAATGCAAATTCTCTACAGAGTCCCAGGTATGTACCATATAGCACTGGAGATCTGGCTGACTCATCCATTTGGCGAATTTCCACAATTTTGGGAAATTTGCTTTACAATATGAGCCATGCATAGACATGAATTTTCCCTTATTAAAGCAGAACTAGGGTCCATATGTTTTCATGAAAAACAAATGTCCAAAATAGACTCATACCACAGCAATCGTGTAACCGACATCAAAGATAAGGATATCTGTGAGCCAGCCACATAACATTGCACTAGACCATCAAACCTGCACTGCCAAAAATAGTTATATATAAATATTTATTCGAATGATTATATGTAGAAGGTCATGGCCTCCTTTCCAGATTAGGAAGTTTTGAGGTAACCTTGGGACCATGTATTTGTTATAGGGGATATGCGCTATGAATAATTTTTTTATGTATATGAAAATATGGTAATAGTTTCACAGTACTTCAAACGTCATTAGAAAGTATCGTTATGTTTCTGATATGTTTCGATAACTGCACATCGGAGATTTTGCATTCGGAAAAAGTTTCTGATAATGTATAACATTGCCTTTTTGTTATCGATCTGTGTGGTTGCTCATTAAGATGGAATGAACAATTTTTTATTAAATAATTTAAGTCATTTTGCATCAAAATATTTTTAAATTTTAATGTATTCAAAAATTATTGTGTTTGCCGTCAAAGCAGATTATAATTAACTCAATTTTATTATTGGTTCAAAATATATTTTTTAGAATATCTTCTTAGATGTAACTGAATCTGTTGTATTATGCTATACCTCAGCATATTTTTTATACAGTTAATATTAAGAAACTTGAACATGGGTCAAAATTAAGAAATCTTTCACTTTTGGGTGAATATCTCAGAAATTGCTGGAGAGATTGTAATAAAAATGGATGTGCATAGATATATATTAAAAATAAGTCACACATCAGC
>BPLR01010147.1:0-10206 GCA_021605095.1 Caerostris extrusa
TAATATTTTATTCATACTTAATATTTAATACTATTTTCATTATCATACTTGCTACTAGGCTGTACAATTTTAGGAGTTTGGCTCACTACGCTTCAAAAACTAATTCTCTTATTATTGATATCTGTCTTCCTGTGTAATGATATTTACATATAGATTAACAATTGGAATAATGATAACTAAAAAGCTTAAAGGTTTTTAATATTATCCTTCTGTGTAAAAATAAATATATAAAATAAACCCTCAGGTCTCTTGTAAGAGGGGAAGGAAAAGTGGCAGAAGTATTCTTGCAAAAGCATTAAGCATGAAATCAAGGTATTAAATATTCATTTATTCTACAAGCACATCACAACGTTATGGAGTTACATTATGTCACAAGGATATAAATTAAAAATCCATAAATCTATAAAAAAGCATTTAGGAAGGCAGTTATGTATTGATCGGAATTTCTGGTGTTGCTCTCAAAAATAATGTTCTGAGAAATTTTCTGGTGGAGATTAATCTAATTTTAAATGAGTGATGGTATTGAGGAAGAATCCACTCACCATGCAAAGTGCATACTTTGTTTGTGGACTCTGTATTTTTCAGACAATTTCTGCAATAAGGAATACAACAATTGCTAATACCACACAGATAAATGTAAGTCTATATTTTCATTATACCTTTTTTTTTTTGTTGTTCCATATTTCTTCATATTAGTAAAGATACTGCTAAAAGATTTAAATAAGTAAGAAATATCAGTTATAGCAATGATATTATTTGGTATTATGATCAACATTTGTATACTTTTATGATAGTAATTCATTAATCAAATGAACAAATAAAATACTTTTCCATTTTAATTATAACTTTACCATGTTGACATTTTTAAGGATACTTCTATTTGCTTATTTTTAAATATTAAAATAATTAACAATTATTTTCACATTTAAATATATAAGTAATTAATTGTAACAAACTTGAACTTTTCAGTTAATGAGCATTGAAATATTGTTATTTAAAATCAGTATATTTAAATTGTAATTATAAAAACGTAAAAAAATAAATTCAATTTTTTTGAGGATATCATTAAGGTATTGTATGTTTTTTCTTAGCATAAAAACTATTTTACGTATCATATATACACACCATATAACAATGGATTCTTCTCAATACTTTGCAGGAGTACCACCAATATGGGAGCAACACTTTTAAACTGGCTGGTTATAAGCTCCAAGTTACTTGTACAGATTATCAATGTCGGTTTTGATTCAATTTATTTTTGTTGAATAAATTATTAGAGGTTTATTGTAGAAAATTATAATGTTTTTTACATGAGATTTTTGTCTTTTTTTTTTTAATCGTCGTGAAACTAGTCTTTATAAAAAAATATTCCTTAAAGTTTAGCTGTAAATTATTTTAGAATAATGAAGATATTTTTATGTTTAATATAATATACAATATATTTAATATTATAATATATTTTTCCGCTTCTTCAATAAAACCCCATTGATATCATGAATTTAATAATTATAATTGATCCATTTTTAAATGAACAGTAAATAAACTGACTATTGAAAATAACTGAATTCAATTTCTAATTTTTTACTTCAAGAATTTTATTTTTAAATTTCGTCCAAAAATTATATTTTATATTAGAAAAATTATTTATTTAATTTTTAGGTGATTTATTATTAAAAAAAGTTTAGAAAATTAAAATAAATAATACCAAAAACATATTCAAAAATAAAAATAAAAAATTGATGTATGTTGGTAAATTTCTTCTAAAATAAAAATAGTCTAAATGATTTTCTTAAAAATAACATAATGAAGATATTTAAATACGATTATTTTTATTGATGCATGATCATTATAACTATTTTATAGTCTGAGTTATATTCATTTTCATTTTTATATATATTTTTTATTTGTTACTTTGGAATTTGTAGATATTTCATTTTCAAATAATCCTCTATATCATATGTATAAGCGGTGTATTTTAATAAATGTTTAATAATTTATAAAAAACGTCATTAATATTTACAGAAATGAGATTAATTTTTATTTTTATTTCCTATTTTCATATGAACTATTTATATAATTAAAAAAGGGCTATTTTTATAAAACTTACAAAAATATTTTTAAATTATATTTCAAGTCGTCTTTTTTAAGATATCAAAACAAAATTTTAATTGAGACCAATTTCATGAAATTTTTGAAGTAAAGAAAAAAATAATTCACTATATAGTTTGTAGATTAATATAGCTATTATTTATATCATCGTTTGGGATTTATCACTTTATAATTTTAATATTTAATATTGTTATTTAACTTTAATTGGTTTAGTTACTTTCTATGATACCTTAAGACGAATATTAAATTAAAACTGTAAATATATAAAATAAGTGGCTGTGGTGATATCAACAAAATAAAAAATCAATTTGTTTATTATGAACATTATGTTTAATACATTAAAATAAATAAAAATTGAGAGAGGTAATATAAATATTATTGATCAAACCCCAATAAATAATTAACGTGTTATGGAATATATAACGTTTTTACGTAATTGTTCTCTCCAATATATTCTTTATTGTATCTAATGGTAACGACATACCCGATTACGTAGTGCAATGGGGATAGAACCTCTTTTAACATCCATCTTAATTCCCTATATAAAATGTACCTCTTTGTCTTTATTTTAATGTAGTATATGGTAAAAGTTTCTAAAAATTTAAAAGAATACTCTGAAAATTAAAAAATATTACAAATAAATAGAAGTAAAGATAAAAATAAAAAGTTAAAATTAAAATTATAAAGAATTTAAATTAAAAGTTCGATACAATTAGGGACCAGTTGTAGTTGCCATAAAAATACTGAATAAAGATTAAAATAGATTGCTGAGGAACGTGTGGGCCGTAACAGTGAATCTGTAATAAGCATTAAGCATTTCCCCCTCTCGTGTTTTTTTTTTTTTATTATTTTTAAAAAAAAATTTTATTTATTTTTTTATTTATTATTATTTTTAAATTTTTTGTATGTTATAGATATGTAGGATCACATTACTAAATCATTACTAGAGGCTTATTGTCCAATTCTTCAAATAAATTTTCTGATTACATAAGTAATAATTAATTCCTTATATATTGAATCTAATATTGTTGCTTTTATTACATTAAGCTGTCATTAGTAATTATTTGACATGAAAAAATAATGATAATTTTTGGAGTGAGAAATGTTTTAAGAAAATTAAGAATGCTATTACTTGTGTAAAAAGATTTTAAATAATATTGTCTGCATGTATAAAAATATTGTTTTTAAAATATTTTTTTCAATTGCAATAAATGACTTCCTAATTGATAAAAGAGAAAAAGACATAAATTATTTCAATAATTCCTAATTTATGGAGCTCCCATTAAACCGCAAATGATATCCATCAAAAATATGTTACACAGGTCAGAGAGTATTTGTTGGTAATACCTAAAGTCGAGATACAATGGCCAATTTATGGAGCTCCATAAAAACGGAACGATATCTATCAAAAGTGTGTTCCCACAGGTTAGAGTATTTGTTGGTAATACCTAAAAAGTCGATACAATGACTAATTTATGGAGCTCCATAAAACTGCGAACGATATCTATCAAAAGTGTGTTCCACAGGTTACAGGAGAGTATTTGTTGGTAATACCTAAAGTCGAAGATACAATGGCTAATTTATGGAGCTCCATAAAACTGCAAACGATATCTATCAAAAGTGTGTTCCACAGGTTAGAAGTATTTGTTGGTAATACCTAAAGTCGAATACAATGGCTAATTTATGGAGCTCCATAAAACTGCAAACGATATCTATCAAGGTGTGTTCCACCGATTTAGAGAGTATTTGTTGGTAATACCTAAAGTCGAGATACAATGGCTAATTTATGGAGCTCCATAAAACTGCAAACGATATCTATCAAAAGTGGGTTCCACAGGTTAGAGAGTATTTGTTGGTAATACCTAAAGTCGAGATATAATGGCTAATTTATGGAGCTCCATAAAACTGCAAACGATATCTATCAAAAGTGTGTTCCACCGGTTAGAGTATTTGTTGGTAATACCTAAAGTCGAGAGATACAATGGCTAATTTATGGAGCTCCAAACTGCAAACGATATCTTTCAAAAGAATGTTCCACAGGTTAGAGAGTATTTTTGTTGGTAATACCTAAAGTCGAGATACAATGGCTAATTTATGGAGCTCTATAAAACTGCAAACGATATCTATCAAAAAGTGTGTTCCACCGGTTAGAGAGTATTTGTTGGTAATACCTAAAGTCGAGATAAAATGGCTAATTTATGGAGCTCCATAAAACTGCAAACGATATCTTTCAAAAGAATGTTCCACAGGTTAGAGAGTATTTGTTTGGTAATACCTAAAGTCGAGATACAATGGCTAATTTATGGAGCTCCATAAAACTGCAAACGATATCTATCAAAAGTGTGTTCCACAGGTTAGAGAGTATTTGTTGGTAATACCTAAAGTCGAGATACAATGGCTAATTTATGGAGCTCCATAAAACTGCAAACGATATCTATCAAAAGTGTGTTCCACCGGTTAGAGAGTATTTGTTGGTAATACCTAAAGTCGAGATACAATGGCTAATTTATGGAGCTCCATAAAACTGCAAACGATATCTATCAAAAGTGGGTTCCACAGGTTAGAGAGTATTTGTTGGTAAAACCTAAAGTCGAGATACAATGGCTAATTTATGGAGCTCCATAAAACTGCAAACGATATCTATCAAAAGTGTGTTCCACCGGTTAGAGTATTTGTTGGTAATACCTAAAGTCGAGATACAATGGCTAATTTATGGAGCTCCATAAAACTGCAAACGATATCTTTCAAAAAGAATGTTCCACAGGTTAGAGAGTATTTGTTGGTAATACCTAAAGTCGAAATACAATGGCTAATTTATGGAGCTCTCCATAAAACTGCAAACGATATCTATCAAGTGTGTTCCACCGGTTAGAGTATTTGTTGGTAATACCTAAAAGTCGAGATACAATGGCTGAGTATGGGCTCCATAAAACTGCAAACGATATCTTTCAAAAGAATGTTCCACAGGTTAGAGAGTATTTGTTGGTAATACCAAAAGTCGAGATACAATGGCTAATTTATGGAGCTCTATAAAACTGCAAACGATATCTATCAAAAGTGTGTTCCACCGGTTAAGTATTTGTTGGTAATACCTAAAGTCGAGATACAATGGCTAATTTATGGAGCTCCATAAAACAGCAAATGATATCTATCAAAAATATCTTCCACGTGTCAGAGAGTATTCGTTGGTAATATCTGAAGTCGAGATACAATGATGTAGAAAGACTTGGATAATATAGAAGTGGGGGTGATGAGGATGTAGCTTCAGATGAGTGTTTGAGAATCTTGGTTGATCCATTATCATCATGACTTTAGGTCTACTGATCTAGAAGGTAGTGATTGAAGAAAAACGTCTTCACCAAGTAATACTTTTTAAGAGTTCTTGAATCAAATTTATCATATAAAAGTGTTTCACATTTCAGAACTTATTATCCCAATACTCGAAGGCATGGTATTATATTGTGTATAGAGTTGCACTATAGATAGTAAGAATATTTTTGATGAAGTGCAGATGTTAAAAGATAGTGAAAATCGTAATTGACGTAAAGCAAAGTAGCACTATAACCAATAATTGTGTGAATTTAGGTCTATTGGTCTGAAAGATTTTGAGTAGCATTTAAGAAATATTCACCAAATATTGTTTTTCAGGGATCTTGAGTCATTTTTCATCGTAAGTGTGTTTCATATTTTAGACTTTAATACTTAGCAGTGCCTGCATGTGTGATGCAATGTTGCGTATAGAGTTGTACAGCATATCTATGGATATCGTAAGTACATTGCTTAGGATAAATCTTTTTTAATATTCTTAGTGGCATATAGATGTGGAATTATAGGTGAAAATAAAAAATAAACTTCTGAACCAAATAGCTCTGTAATCAATAATTGTATGAATTAAAAAGTATGGAAGGAACACAAATGGTGGCTGAGAACAAGTATTGTGTTCAAGATGTCGTGAGCAGTGTGTAGTAATCTATCTTGTATATATTTTTGTTTGTTTTTAAATAAAAACTATCATCATTTCTCGCATATCTGAGCTACTATTGTCGCCGTGAGTTTCTTTTTATGGTTAGAAATGTGTATTTTTATAAAACGTTATTTAACTTTTTGAATCATTCTGTTCTACATTCATGAAACAGAAAAGATAGCAATTTTGATGTCCTAATCTGTAAGAACGTTATTCTTTTAATCCATATTGTCATCCTTCCAGTGTTTCCTCCGAATCCTTTCGTGACAGTATGTTACGGAAAATTGGGGATGCTTTTATAACGGGCCGCCCTTTCAGCATCCTTATGAGCGCCCATCAGCATTCCGCCCCTGCCCCCGGAACTGCAGGGCACACATCCCTTCTTCCTCTACACCAAGAGCAAACAGAAAAATTCCATTCATCTTCTCGCCCCTCTTTCTGAATCGGGCACTGAAGTCGACCTTCAAGGCAAACAAATTCACCAGGGTCATCATCCACTCCGGAAGTGATGGTGTTTTCATTTCCACATGGCAGAGGGTTTGTAATACATTTTTCAAGTATTTTTACATAATTTTTCAAAAGTATTTTGGTGATTTAACATTTATTTGTTTTTATTCAATTCCTACTATTAGCTCACACTCTCCCTATATATATATCTTCTTCAAATTTTCAATCGTTCATAAAATACTTTTTATTCATCCACTCAAATCCAAATACATTTTTTTAACTTGTAGTGGATGACACTGGATGTTAATACAGCTTTTTCAAATATTAATTCAGTAATTAAATTTAATTAATTAATTAGTTTTTTTTACATTTAAGTTGTATGTATCTACTAATAGATGGCGCCAGATAAACTTAAAAAAATGAATGAAAATTATTTATAAAAGGGCTTTCTGCAATATAGTGAAAAAAAAGAAGTAATTGACTTAAAAATTTTATATTACTTGTTTTTACTGTACATTAATCTTTTAAAATAACACCATAATTATATTTGTATATCACCTAAATTTTAGCAACGAGAAAAAAATGTTAAAAAAATTCAATTATCAGCATTCAAAATTCTAAAGCCTCTTTTGGAAAAAATATTATATTTTCCTCGCTATCATATCCAATTACCAGAAATAAGAAATACTCAAATTAATGATATGGTAAATATTATCACACGAATTGTTATGAATTCTAATTTTCCAGTTTTTCATGAGGGGTATTTTCTAACAAAATTTATATGAAAATCTTGAAATAAAATATATTTTATATTATTCTTTGAAATAGGGAAATGCTGAATCACATTTATTGATTTTTGATAAATTATAAAAATTCTGAATAAACATTTTTTTCCTCGTCAATATTTTAATGTTTGTGTTTTTATTGGTTAGGAGTTGAAACGTGTCTTTTAAATCTTAAATGCAATATAAATAATGATCAGCCATTTAAACTTCAATGCACATTATTACCAACTTTTTAATATAAGAATACGAAAGTTTGTTGATAGATGGACGCTTTAAAAGATATTTTGATAAATAATGTGTTTGATCTTTTCTGAAAGTTAACTAAAGTAAATTTTACAGCTAGAGTCAGAATAACGTTTTGTTTATTATTATATGATTGGCAATCCAATGTCATTATTTTTGAAGCAATTGAAAGATCAGTACTTAGCAGTGGCTGATGAAAACATTATTCTTGTGAACTACAGACGCAGGTTGCCCCGCCCTTCTGGAACAGGGCAAATGCTCGGGTTGTCGGAGCTCAAATTTGGAAGCTCATTGATTTTCTATGTGTGAGTATTGCCTTCTTTCTTTCAGTATTTTGCAGTTCCACTCATTTTCATTGAAAGATCATATGTATGCAGTTTGATTCGTCTTGGGGATACAATGAATATAAAAACGTAACTCATTATTATCACGACAAATCTCAGCGTCGTAAGCCTAAAACAGAACTTACAATAACAAACACAAAACTTGATTAATAAGTTTGATGATAAAAAAAAAATTGATGGTCCCATATTATAGTTATATAATTCTCTCAATATTAATTCATACTGGAAATCAGGCAATTTATGAATCCCTAGAGCAGTCAGTTCTACTCCTTCAACAACACTGTTTTCAGGGCCTGAATGGTTCTCGGAGGGGAAGGCTAATTGCAATTGCCTCCTCGAGAGAGCTCCAGGCATGTTCTACAAAGTAAAAATGTAGGAGTTCTTGCTTGGTTTGGTTTTGTCGCTCTACGGTCATTTTGTGCACTCGAGGGCTAATTAGACTGGGACATTTTTAGAGTGAATTCCAGAACCACTCACAAACATCCATGCCCCCCCAGGATTTTAACCTGAAGCCTATGGTACCAAAGGGGGTAGAGCGCTGGCTAATTGGCTATCAGCCCGCCGCCGCAATCTATCCAAATGCCTAATTTTTTAGAAATTCTTGGATCATATGTGTTCTTTTAGAAATCTAATGGTATTTTATCTTCCATTTAAATTAAATCAAATCCAAACGTATCCTGAAAAGACTAATATAGGACTCTAGATTTCGTCATGATGTTTCACAATACAAAGCCTCTTACAAAAAAAAATGGAGGCATATTCACCCACTTAGCATGATGCATGACCAGATCATTCACTTTAAAATTCCGCCACTGAAGTTCTCTTTTACGGGAGTTTGAGAATCTCTATTGAATCCTTGTTACTATCCAGATGAAAGTACATTGTAACTTTTCGGCCTATATTAAGACTATAACGACTTCAAGAAGAGGCCCATTTTCAAGTTCATTGAACACTAATTTTTAATTTACAAGCACTATATATAAATATATATATATATAATGTACTCTCGGTTATTATACAAAGGAATTAAAAATTAAAATGGATCACAAGTGCACAATTAAATCACAAGTACAGTTCATTCCAAGGTCGGTAATTTTCAGAGCTCGAGTCTACATCGAAACTAATTACCTGATCTGCGGCAGACCTTAATTATCACGGTGTGATAAACGAAACCACTAGGGCGAGTGGAGAGTGAATGGCCGAGTGTCTACCCAGCACTTTGGCAGTCGGTGCCACAGGTTTCGGGTTCGAATCCGGGCGGTGGTTGTTGGATGTTTGTAGTGATTCGGAATCCACTTCAAGCCATAGATCCCGGTCTCAAATGACTGTAAAAGAGCGTCACGGAGTCAAATCAGACTTCTACGTACGTGTGCTCCCTCATAACAGAAGTTGCCCCCTTTCCCTCCATCCATGAGATAGAGTAGATAACTCTTGGAATGTCCATCCTGCACTGCAGGACACTGAGGATTAGCCACAACAACAGCAGTCTTCGCTTTTCAGGAACAGCTACAAATTATGCGAATTCCCTTAATTGTGAATTAGTTCGTTAATTTCAGTTCATTATTTGAGCAAAATTTTCTATCACCAAAAAATATGTGCTAAAATCCTACAGAAAAGTAGCGTATGAATTTCTAACATAATATTCTTAAATGTAATTTTCTTACTTGAATATAATTACCTATTGCCAAATATTTACTTAACTATAATTTCCCAACACCAAAATATTATTGCATGCAGTGTACCCCATTTGTTTTGTTCTCTGTTGCCTGTGTGTACGTGTTTTGTAATAAGAACTTAAGTATTCGATATATTTCAATATATATATATATATATACATTGAAGTGACAAAAGTCATGGGATAGCAATATGCAAATTTTTCAGATGGCAGTAGCATCGCGTAGAACAGGTAATAAATGCGCAGTGCTTTCGCAGAGCTTTCATTTCTGTTCAAGGTATTCATGTGAAAGAGGTTTTGACGTGATGATGACCGCGACGGGAATTAACAGACTTTTGAACGCGGAATGTTAGTTGGAGCTAGACGCATGGTCATGCCATTTCGGAAATCGTTAGGGAATTCAACATTCCCAGATCCACTGTGTCAAGAGTGTGCCGAGAGTATGACATTTCAGGCATAACGTCCCACCATGGACAGCGCAGTGGTCGACCGCCTACATAACGACCGAGACCGGCGAAGTCTGCAAAGAGTAGTCGTAAATTAACAGAAGCCGGGCACAACTGCGTCAGCCACCGCAGAAATCAATGTGGGACGTGCCAAGTGGACTTGTCTGTTAGAACTGTGTGAGAAATTTGGCTT
>BPLR01010149.1:0-30449 GCA_021605095.1 Caerostris extrusa
TGTTTATTAAAGCAGCAAATTACCTCAGGTCGGACAGTGAACATGTAGTTCGCGGCAGACAGATGCGGCATGATACACGAAACAGGGGCCATTTGAAACAGGCGGAAACTCCGGCGTCACTTCAAAGAAAAATGCTGACCCGCGCAGAACTCTTCCTTTTCACAAAAACTTCCAAAGATTCGTCAAGTAGGAAGGAACAGCTCATTTTTTCAGCCCGTCTGTCAATCACGATGCAAATAACCTCATGGTGTAAAGCCATGCCCACTCAGCCTGACTGTGAAGGTCGCACAGGCACCGCCAAGAGCCATTGTCCATGACACTGAATACTCTGCTAATAGATCTATGACAGGCTGCCCTCCTGCAGCACCAGCTTGGCCTGCTGTCAAATTTGAGTGATAAGCTGTTATATTTTCTTGTTAAAAGAATACATTTTTTCTCTGGGAACGGAATGTTACAACTTCCCATGAATACAATAGTACACTGAATAAATATTAATATATTTGCTCTACCTCAGAAGTAATGTTATATTGGCCAATACTCACAGTTGTGAATATGCATAGTCACCATTAAACATAAAAACTACAAAATGTTCAAAGAAAATCAGTTTTCTGGCTCATGTATTATTTATGTTTCTGCTGTGTTGTCATTATTCTGATTCTTTCACTGTGGCGAATTCAGTAATAGTGACGAAAACAAGAAAGAAAATAATCAAATAAGGTGCAATACGCACACTGGGTATCAGCTTGTCGAATAAAATTTGAGCCTACACCCTGTGCAGCACAACTCGTAGTTAGCCAAATGGAGCCTGTTGGTGAAAGAAACAGAATAAGTGATTTAGATTATAATGAAAATGAAAAAATATTTATTTTTATGCAAATTACCAGCCATTTTCGCAATGCTCAACCTCAAAACAATTCGTTTCATTACATGAAATTTAAGTTATGTTAGTAAACACTATCTTCTATATCTAGTCGTAGTTTGTAATAAGTTTCATGTCTTCACTGGCCTGCATCTAGCTGAGGTGCAATCCAAAACAGAGAGACTAAGCCAAACCAACTGTTCTCACAGGCCAACATCTCAAGGTGGCCAAGAGCATATCGGCAAGATTTCGAGACAGGTGATGTTTTACGGGTAGGGTTGAGGTCTCGACCACTGCAGTCACACAAGTGACAATAATCATCAGGCTAATTTTAGACACTTCGCGCCCGCAATGCTGGGGAGCTGGAGAACGAAACCCAGCCGATGGTCACTTGGCTATCAAAATACCTCCGATAGCTTCTTGAGGAGGCCTGATGCCGAGCGCCTGGCAATACAGGTATCGTCTCAGTCCTCTGCTTCTTTTGCCCATGGGTACGGCGGCCCGGAACCACCTTGCCGTGTAGGTCCCGGTTCTATTGTCGTAGAAAGGGCCGCGGCAGGCGTCCGTGGCTTACCACCGTGCTGCACGTGCCTCTGGGGTGGTCACAGTGAGCAAATACCGGTGCTTATGAAGACATTTGCCGTTGGGAAGGAAAAACAATATACATTTTCTGACGCATGTGTTTCGAATGATTCTGGATAAAAATTTGTGTATGTAGCCGTTAGTCTCGATAGTTATTGACCAACCCTACCGGTGGCGCTACACTCTCTTCAGTAATGTGTTTATTCACCGAACGACTTCAGCCGTGATTTGTGCCTTTATGTGTGCCTGACAAAAACAGCAGACATTTATCCCCTTGTGCTGTTACCAGATGGCTGTGCATAACAAATTTCTAGCACTTCATAACACTGCTATGAAAATTAGACAATATGTACCTGAAAGTGCTGGAAGCTTATTGTTACTAAGCCACAGATGGTGGTGCTGCCATTCCTCATTTTGCGCCGTTCAAGATAACCATAAAAAATAGTACAGCTGGGAGAATATATTCATTATATGTATTTTATAACAAGACAGAAATACGAGCGCTGGGCTACATATATATATTTACTATAAATATATTTCCTAAATAAAAGCTTTCTGTATACTTCGCAGTTAAAAGAGATTTAAAATTTAAGACAGCAGGTCATGCAGTTTGCACAGGTTTGTACAATATTCTATAAATTGTTTACTGATACATCAATGTAAATATTCATTTGCTTACACATGGAATGTGAGAATTACAGTCTTTTTTTTTTTGGCTATTTATTTTGCTCCTTGACCAGCCAGCCCTTTAAAAAGCCCCAGCACCACATAAGTTGCACAGACAACACATTCGTATTTACTATCTATTTTTAAACAGCCAACTAGGGGCCTGATAACAGAAAAAAATAAATGTATACGACTGAAGGCCCAAACGGCATTCATTGTCAGTAGATGGATTTGCTCAAAAGTTGCTTGTGGACAAGAGGGAAGTTATCTGCAAAAGCTCTTTTCATTTATTTGACTCGATAGAGAGGTCGCGATTTTTTTTATAACAGAATTATGAAGGAAGTCGTCATAATATTCTTCGCTTCAATACGCCAGTGGGAATGGGATTTCCAAGCGAAATAACGGAAAAATTCTGTTGATGTTCTATATCATTATGAAGAATGATAATGGAGTGTGTTCAGAACTCCCTCACAGAATACACAATGTGTGTTTACTCCAGTCATGCTATGCTGTTGGAGAGATTAACATGGATTGCACTGACTTAAATCTATTGATTTATCACAAAGATAATGAAAATAAATAATGACGTGTTGGTCACTTATTGCCACGGGCCGTGGTTGCTTGCTTTACTTAAACTACTTATCAATGAAAATAATTTAAATATTCACTATTTCAAAATAAATACAATATGAAATATATTTTTATGAGTAATTAAATTTTTAAAAATAATTTAATTCATTGAAAATAATTTAATGTGAAATCTGAAAAACATTTTATGAAAATAATTATATTTTTTAAAAATAATTTCTAATGAAATCTGCAATATTTTATGAAAATAATTACACTTTTAAAAATTTACCACTGGAGAATACGACGTAAATAAAATATATATATCAAAGCAATTATAATTTTTCTTAATAATTTACTTAATGAAAATACTTAATATGAAATATAAATATTTTATGAAAATTGTAAATTTTAAAATACCTTGACTAATTGAAAATAATTTTCTTAATACGAAATAAAATAGCAGCCAGATATTAAAATATATTAAATTTTTTTTTAATAATTCTTACCACTGAAAATAATTGTAATATGAAACAAAAGTTTTGTCAATTATAATTTTTTAAATGTCTTTAATACTGAAAATACTTAAATAATTTTTTAAATTTAAAATAATTTAATATAATTACTATATTATATATTAAATATTTTATTGGTTGGAAATTATTAACTATTTTTATTTTTTGAGAACGTTATTATTTTATATACAGTTAATTTTTTAATTATTAGCTTCAACAAATTGCGCAATAAAACTCACTCAAATGGAGGTACTGAAATTTAAAAATACCAAAATATTAAAAATAGTGTTGGTGCTCTAGACACTCTGAAAATTCACTATTTGTTCTGTATTTTTTTTGACTTTTTAGATTGTGTTTTAAATAATATACGCTTCCAAATGAATATTCATGACATATTTACAGCTATGTATTTGTGTTTTTGTTTTTTATTTGCAAATAAAATGAAAAAAAAAAAGATTTACTAACATCTTGGCTGTTCTGGGATCATCACCAGTGAATTTTGCTTTAGTCAACTTATACATTTGAACAGCCATATTAAAGTTTCTTTAAAGTATCTTTTTATAATTTTGTTTTAGAAACTTAAATAGTTGGTATTGTTTCATTTTATTCTACTGAATACTTACTGAATTTCAAATAAAATGCATTCGGTTTTTTAATTTTTATACTTTAAAAGCTTAATTTTCGTATAATGAATCTCATTGCAGCATCTTATTTAAATAATATATTGAATATATAATGATCAATAATTCTAATAAAAATTAAAAAGAAAAAATGAGCTAACACGATCATTTCCTACTTAAAATATATCGACACACTTAACAATAGCTTAATAAATTGTGTTTTAAATAAAATATTTACAAATTAACATTTCAAACATTTTAGTACCACATACATAAGATACTGTAATGAACGTAATCCTTAGTGCCTGGTTAGTTATTTTATGAAATTGTATGTAAGCAACATGGCTAAATACAGTTTTAAAAATAATAGTATAGATTTGGGTTTGTGAACACAAATAAGAGCAGCAGTTCTGTTTGCTGATACAGTCACCTTGTTTAAAATTAGAATACCGCTTATAATTCCGACATCCGGCCTCTTAAAATGCAAGGTAACGCAGAAACAGCTTGACCGTATTTCCTATTGTATTAGAATAATATAGAATTGCTGGCTGTGAACATACCACAAGAAGAAGAAAAAAGAAACGGTACACAAAATGCTAATTAATTTATTGTAATGAATTTCGTATGCAAAAGGCATTTTCATTCAACAAAGGCACCCAGCCAACAGTACAGTTTGCTGTGTATTCTTAGTCAACAGCCCAAAGAAAATACGCATGTGATACACTGTCTAGCGATCGTTCAGCAGTGGAAGATCATGAGTTGTCGCCGAAGTGTAGCTTGCGGAAACTTACGTTGGTGAGAGATGAATGTAATGGTTTGTGAAATTTGCTAATATGAATTACCCGAGACGGATGAAGTTGCTTTCTCACAGTATTGAATATTTGAAGATTTTATTTATGCTGAATTTTTTACACAAACAGCCAGCACTGTTCGATTCATGGTCTTCGAACTTGATTTGTTTTCGGCTTGATTGCCCACATGGGCCACGAGAGCTCTGCTTATCGCAGTGATCTTCGCTAGGCGGTTTCGGAATCCTCCTTTAAATCAGGCTCCCCGGAACAATAGATCGCAGAAGTAACAGTTCGCGGCTATCTTCACGCAGTGACAACAAGGGTGAGCCACTAAGCGCATCCATGACGAGCCACCAGCAGCTTGCCAGCCGAATGCCGAGCGAAAATGCCAATGTGCTATCACATTTAAAAGGATGGCTACCAGCCAACAGCGGTCAAACCGGAGGATGCCGTCATTTTAGTCACCACTAGCCGATGTGCCACAAATGCTGCCTAGAAATCAAACATCAAGAAAGCAGTATAGCCTCTACAGAACAGACTATTGCTGGAAAGTTAAATTATTTGTCATTATCAATGTTCCCGGACATGTAATCAGAATATGGTATAATAATAAAATTAGCTCTGAAAATTGTGCGTTTTATGATGTGTGTCTCAGCCAAATACCTAACCAGTGCCAGATTCTGTCTCTCTTACTAAACTCGCATATAGCTATATATATATATATTATATATATCTGTAACAATGATGTGGCTTGTTCAATCGAGCTAACAATCTGATTTAACTTTTTAAATGCAGTTTTACTCCAACTTGAGATAGTTTATTCAGATTTTTATAAATGCAAAAAATGCCACCTACTTCCTGACGTTGCCTAAACTCGGAGCTGCTGCCAATTTTTTGTACAGCCAGTTCATTTTCCGAACAAATCACTGTATTTTACTGTTGTTTCTGATACTCCAAGTTACAGAATGGCTTATTTCCGCACTGGCTCGGGGCTGTATATCTCCGTACCCTGCGGCTGGCTGGTGCCTGGCACAGATTTGGCATGAAATGACAATCTTAATATTTGGAATAAAATATTTTGAAAGTGTTTCAATGAAAGTTTTTCGTATATATTTTATTATTTGGAACACAGTTTGGTACAGCCTGTGGTTGCACGTGCTTTTATTGGCGCATCCGCCGCCAAGGCAGCCGTTAATGCACATATTTTTTAATAGTATTCCGATAAATTATTGATCTCTGAGCATAGTTCTATGGTCATAAAGGGTCTGTCGCTGATACAAACAGTCATTTTTTATGATGCTGCCATTCATGAAAATAAGAAAACTATTTTTTAATTTATTACAATTTATATATTCTTAGTCAATTGGATTTCCTTTTTTAAAGAGGTAGGGATATTTTGTGGCAATGTATTGGCACGGAATGATTTAGCTTTAGCTTTTTAGAATGTTAGTTAACGTCGCTGTTTAGCTAACGCACAGTTAGCTTGGATTCAGTGCCTTCTTATGATTTCTCATCGCTTGGAATGTGTTCAGTGAGCTGTGTCTCCGGGCCGGGTCTCTGAATATTGTTGGTACTGCTTTCTTAAATTTTGTGAAAATTATTGTATGAAATTTATATTATTTTTTAAGGAGAAATAAATCAAATCAGGTAATACTTACATACGTTTGATTTATTTCTCATAAAAAATAATATAAATTTCATACAATATAATTTTCACAAAATTTAAAGCAGTACATAAAACAATAATATTCAGAACCTGAGAATTTTTACGGTTATGTAGTACAGGCATCGGGACACGGCACCATCTAACTTACCTTTTATTGTGGTATGTCTTTCGTCTGTGGTGGAAACAAACTTTTTATTCCAACGATGAAATCATAAAAAAATTTTCGGATGTCAAATTTGTGCTGTCGCGTTTAATAACGCTTTTAAATTGTAACGTTAACTAACATTCTAAAAAGCTAAAGCTTCAAATATTCCGTAGCGAATTCTAATTACGGTTGCCACAAAAATCTAACTAAAAGAACATCTTTAAAAAGGAAATCAATTATTTAAGAATAAATATAAGTTATTAATAAATTAAAAAATCGTTTTCTTGTTTCTTATTTTCATGAATGGCAACATCATAAAAAATGTTTTGTTTTGTATCAGCGACAGACGTATGTTATAAGAATATGCTCAGAATAATCAATAATTTATCGGAATACTTATTTAAAAGAATATATGGTACTTACGTATTAACGGTACCTTGGCGACGGTTGCGCCAATAAAGAGCACACGTGCCAACCGCAGCTACAGGTTGGCGGCAATCTACGCTTAAAATTTGTGTTCCAAATAATAAAAATATATACGAAAAACTCGTTTAAAATCAAAAACGCTTTCAAAATATTTTTTATTCCAAATAATAAAGATTGTCGACACTTAAAAACCGCCAAGTCTGTCGCCAAGGTACCGTTAATACATAAGTACGGAATATATATTTCTTGTTCTTAATTAGTGCAAATAAGTATTCTGTAACTGATTATCGAAATAGCAATAAAATAGTGATTATATTGTTCGGAAAATGAAGCTAGTAATTACCGTATTGCAACCTTAAAGAAATTGGCGGAGAATGAAATATTCAGGGTTGTCAAGATTGGCGACTTCCTGTGGGGTAGATTTTAACCGATTTTGCATTTAAATAAAAAAATCTGGAATAAAAACTATCTTATTCTCGTTGGAACAAAACACACATTTAAAAAAAAAAAAGTTAAAATCGGATTGTTAGTTTCGGAGTTCATCCCGAACAAAACATCGTGACACGGAATTAATATAATATATATATATATATATATATGCAGTTTGAATTGTTGGAAAGAGAGATAGAATCTGGCACTGGTTAGGTGACTGGCTGGTGAGAGACTTACACATCATAAAATAGTAATACAATTTTTCAAAAAATTTAATTTTATTATTACTCTATGTCCTGATTACATGTCGGAACATTGATAATGACAAATAATTTGCTGCGAGAATAGTTCTGTTCTTTCTGTAGGGAATTCTCTACTTTCTTGATGTTTGGTTCTAGACAGCATTTCAGGTAATGACGAATGGTGACTAAAATGTTGAAACATCCTCCGATTTGACTACGCTGTTTCCTTTAAAGTAGTAGCCATCCTTTTTTAAATGATGATAGATACTTATTCTGTGTGCCAATCCACATGTGAGGCATTTTTTTCCTTTCTAATTCAGCTGGCAAACACTTAGACAGCTCGGTCATGGATGCCTTTTAAGGCAAGGGCTGCACTGACGTTAATCACTTTGCATTACCCAGGGGCGCGTGTAACTTGGAAGATAAGCCACGGAGTAACAATGCACCCACAACGCTCTACGATCCTATTAGACCGGGAGCTACGGTTTAAAGTGGATTCGAACCACTACAAACATCCATGGCTCCGCCAGGACTCGAACCCGAAACCTGTGATACCGATCGCCAGAGCGCTAGCCTCTCGGCCATTCAGGCCCCACATGTGAGGCATTGGTACAATCAAATTGGCCAGACAGAATATCAAATTCGAATAGAAGTTATGCTTTGAAATCGAATGAACAATTGTAATGTTTTTGAGATCCAGTTATTAGTGTTTGTGTAAAAAAATTCAGCATAAATAAAAACTCTTCAAATATTCAATATTTTTGTTGTGAAGTAACTCATCCGTCTCGGGGTAATTGGATTCATATTATAAATTTCACAAACCATTACATTCATCTCTCACCCAGCGTAGAGTTATTTCCGTAAACTCACTTCAGCGATTAATGCACACTTCATAATTTGTATAATCTCCGCACAAGCAGACGGTCACAATAAGACTCAGATCATTAATATCCTATGCGGTATTTTTCTTTTGGGTTTGTTGACTAAAAATTTTTTTAACCAAACTAATACTGTTCATTCATTGGCAGACAAACTTGTTCTCTTTTGTATGTTGGATGGAAAGGTATTTGCATACGAAATTTCATTACAATAAGATAAATTGTATTTTGTGTACCGTTTCTTTTTTTTTTTTTTCTTCTTTATAGTGTACATATGAATTCTATAATGATTCTAATGAAAAAAATTAAATAGAAAAAACATTTTGATTAGAAAACGTTTTTCTTACATTACCTTGCATTTTAAAATTGGATCTCAATTCGGAATTATAAGTAATTATTCTAATTTTAAATAAAAGTGATACTATCAATAAACAAGAATATTCCTTTTCGATTCCGCTCTGGATAATTATTTTAGCTCTTATTTGTGATACAAATTTAAATCTATACTATTATTTTTTAAAAAAATTTCTTCATTTTAATGCATGTTGCCCACGTGATTTCATAAAATAACTAACCGAACATTTTTTAAAGAAAAATTACAGTTACGTTCATTACAGTGCTATGGTATTATGTGGTACTAAAATGTTTGAAATGTTAATTTATTAAATATTTTATTTAAAACAATTTATTAAATATATTGTTAGAGATGATGTCGATATATTTTTAGGAAGTTGGAATTGGTCATTGTTGAAAATGCATTTGTTTTCTTTTAATTTTTTTATTAAGATTATTGATCGTATATGATTAATATATTATTTAAATAAGAAAAGTGCTGCAATAATTCATTATACGAAATTAAGCTTTTTTAAAATTATAAAAATTAAAAAAAAAACCGAATGCGTTTTTGTATTCAGAATTCAGTAGAATAATGTATTCAGTAGAATAAAATAACAAAATACCAATATTTTAGAAGTTTCCTAAAACCAAAATTATAAAAAGATACTTTAAAAAAAAAACTTTTTATTATAGTATTCAAATGTATAAGTTATTCTAAAGCAAAAAAATTCAATTTTTTGGTGATTAAAATGTGAATGATCCCAAGAACATAACCAAGATGTTTATTAAATGCTTTTTTTTTTTTTTTTTTCATTTTTCTTTGCAAATTAAAAAAACAAAAACAAAATGCACCTTAAATTTTTAAGCTAAATGTCATGAATATTCATTTGGAAATAATATTATTTAAAACTGTTTTTTACAATCTAAAAGTCAAAAAGAGCGTCGTTAAAGAAACAGAACAAAATAATTAAAAAAAAAAAAATTTTTTTATAGAAACCTTAGAATAAATCTCGAAACCAACTCCTATTTTGTATTTTAATTTATTTTTAAATTTCAATTTTAATTAATTTGAATTGAGTTTTATTTGTAATTTGTTGAAGCTTGAAGTAAAAATAATTAAAAATTAACTGTAATGAATATAAAAATAATAACGTTTAATAGTTCTCAAATAAAATAGTTAATAGTTTGTAAATAAAATATTTAATATAATATAGTGAAATTATATTAAATTATTTTAAATTTAAAAAAAAAATTATTTAAAATTATTTTCAATTAATTAAATTCTTTAAAAAATTATAATTATTTTAATAAAACATTTTTTGTTTCATATTATAATTGTTTTCAATTAATTAAATTATTAAAAAAAAAAATTTAATATTTTAATACAATATATTTTATTTCGTATTAAAATTATTTTCAATTAATTAAATTATTTAAAAATTTATAATTATTTTCATAAAATATTTTATATTTCATATTAGAATTATTTTCAATTAATTAAATTATTAAAAATTATAATTCTTTGATAAAAATATATTTTATTTCGCATTAGAATTATTCTCAATTAATTAAATTTTAAAAATTATAATTATTTTCATAAAATATTTTAGATTTCACATTAGAATTATTTTCAATGAATTAAATTATTTTTAAAAAATTATAATTATTTTCATAAAATATTTTAGATTTCACATTAGAATTATTTTCAATGAATTAAATTATTTTTAAAAAATTTAATTACTTTCATAAAAATATATTTCATATTAGTATTATTTTGAAATAATTGAATTATTTAAAATTATTTTCATTGATAGAATAGTTTAAATTAAAAGCAAACAGTACATTTTTTTGTGGCAATATAAATTTTTGATGGCGTTATTATTATTTATTTTAATAAATACATCTCGATTCATTATCTTTATGATAAATCAATAGATTTAAGTCAATTCTACATAATCCATGTTAATCTCTCCAACTTTGTATAACGTAACTGAATTAAACACACATTCTTTTTTATATTCTGTGAGGGTTCTGAACCTTTTTTCCATTATCATCTCATAATGAAATATGGAACATCAACAGAATTTTTTTTTTCTCCGTTCTATTTCACTCCAAATGACCAACTTGGAATCCGATTTGTCCATTCTTCCACCTGTTCCCGCAACATGTGTGGGCGGGGGGTGTTGCTGATCACGCGACTTCCGCCTGCTGGGTCACGTGAGCTCAATAAGTGGGGGACGACTTTCACTAAAAACTTCCGTCCGACATTCGAAAACAGAAATCCCGCTTCAATACAAATTGTCGGGTCCAGATCTAAATGAAAAACTTTGCAGATAACTCGCCAAGGTTTTTCTGTCCACAAAAGCAACGGGTAAAAATTCTGCATACGAGTTCCATCTACCCCAACAATGAAGTTTTGACTTAACTATTCCAGTCGTATACATTTTATTTTCTGTTATCAACGAAATTTAGTTAACTGTTTAAAAAATAGATAGTGTTAAGCAAGAAAACTAATAGTAAATCCCAATGTGTTATCTCTTTTGTCACAACTTATGTGGACTGCTAGGTTTTTTTAAAAAATTTAACAGTTAAAATGTCAAGAATAAAATAAATAGCCAAAAAAAAAAAAAAAAAAGATTTAACAGTTATATAGTCCATGTGTAAAATAAATAGAATATTTATTGATGTATCAATTAAACAATTTATAAGTGGTATTGCAAAAACGCAGTATTACATAAACTACTTTATTTACTATAATCTTGTAAATTTTTAAAATCTCTTTTAATGCGAAGTATACAGAAAGCTTATTTGATTTCGGGGAAATATGTTATATAAATATATATATATACTAGCAGAACCCAGCATACATTGTCCTGTCAGAAAACAGCGTTGTAAAAAATTACATATAATGAATATATTCTCCATGTTCCAATATATGTGCATACTAATTTTTATGGATATCGTTTGAACGGCATATAAGATGAAATGCTACAGCACCCACCATCTGGTGGCAAGTAACAATAAAGCTTTTTTTCCATACTCGAATACATATTATTACTAATTTTCATAGCGATTGGTTGAAGGTATAGAAACTGATATACTGCAGCACCATCTGGTAGCAACTTACAACAAAGGGGATAGTATAAAAACATTCTGCTTGTTTTGTCAAACACACATAAAAAATTTCATCAAAATCGGTCCAGCCATTTAGGAGTCGTTCAGTGATAAACACACGTACAGAAGAATTATATCGAGTGTAGCGCCACCTACCGGGTAAATTTGTGAATCTAGTAAACTATCCAGGGACCCATTCAAACACATACACAAAATTTTATCAAAATCGGTCAAGCCGTTTAGGAGGAGTTCAGTGACAAACACATGCGTAGAAGAATTATATATATTGTTTTTTTTCCTTCTAATGCAGCTGGCAAATATGTGATCTTCGCCATAAGGGCTGCACCGATGTTACTCACTTTGTATTACCCAAGAGGCGCGTGCAACTTGATGGTAAGCCACGGACGCGGAGTAACAATGTCCCCGCAGCGCTCTACGATCCTATTAGGACCGGGACCTACGGCTTAAAGTGGATTCCGAACCACTACAACACCCATGGGCAAAGCCGGGATTTGAACCCGATACCTGTGATACCGAACGCCAGAGCGTCGGCCATCAGGCCCCTATATTGTTAAAGCTATGTATATCAGGTGGCCTGATAACCAAGTGACCAGCATCGGCGCCTTAGGTTTCGTTCTCGAATCCCGGCGGTGCTATGGTTGCTTGAAGTGTCTAAAAAGAACGATTATTCACTAATTAACGATGATTAATCATCAATTATTGTCACTTGTGTGACTTGCAGTGGTCCGGGATCCACTTTAAACCGTAGGTCCAGCCCTACCCCGTAAAAAAGAAAACATCTCCTGTCTCGAAATCTGCCAGTAGGTAAACGGTCTTGGCCCACCTTGGGGCTGTTGAGCCAATGAAGATTGGATTGGTTTGGCTTGTCGCTCTACGGTTACAGTCGCTCTACTGTTCTTTTGAGTTATTCTCGTAGATGCCAGAACCAGTGAAAAGATTTTATGAAGCCATGTTTTTATTCTTCAAAACTACGACTAGATATAGAGAAGATAAATTTGTTTTTACCTAACATAGCTTTAAAAAGTTTCATGTAATGGGAAAGTAATTGTTTTGAGTTGAACGTTGCGAAAATAACAATTTGTAATTTGCATAAAATAAATATTTTTTTTTTTTTTCTCATTTTCATTTATAATCCTAAATTTTCACTTATTGTTCTCTTTATGACTTTGCTTCACCAACTTGGAATCCGATTTGTCCATTCTTTCACCTGTCGAGCAACAACTGCGGGTTGGCGGACCCAGAGTGCTCTTATTAAGTGTAAAAATAAATTTTATTCATTTCCTTCATGTGGTAAACGATTTAGTCTTTAAATATTACACCTTTATTTTGATTATTTTCTCTTATTTCGTCACTATTACACCTAGATTTCATACAGTGAAGAATCGAAAATAATGTGAGCAAGACCTTGCAAGCTTAGAAAGTGTGGAGAAGCTTATAAAATAGTACATGAATTAGAAAACTTGGTTACTGAAATGTATTTAATAGTTTTATGATTTAATAATTATTCTCTATATTCCACTAACTGTGAGAATGATTATTATGCATAACAATTACTTGTAATTAAGGCAAATATATTAATAACTATTGTGTACTGGTGCAGCATTCCTCCCATGGGAAGAGTTGTAACATTCCGTTCCCAGGAAAGAGGAATGTATATTCTTTAACAAGTAGATAATAACAGCTTATCACTCAAATTTGACAGCAGATAAGCAGTGCTTTGTACTAAGGAGAACAACCTGTCACTCAAATCTGATAGCAGATATTCAGTGTCATGGATAATGAGACTCTTGAAATTAGCGATTGCCTGTGCGACCTTCACAGTCGAAACAATTATAGATGGAACATGAACTACACCATGAGTTGTTGCATCGTGATTGGTGATAGACCATGGGCTGAGAAAATGTATATTCCAATGGAAGCTGACCTCTCCTTTCCCCTTGACGAATCTTTTTTAAAGGGAAGTTTTTGAAAAGAAAGGAGAGAGTTCTGCGACGAGTCGAAAAAGAATATTGGTTTTTCTTTTCTCTGAAGTGACAGAACAAGCCGGAGTTTCCGCCTGTTTCCAAAATGAGCCCCCTGTGGTTTCGTGTATCATGCCGCGTGATAATTAAGGTCTGCCGCAGACCACGTATTACGACGTAGACCATAGAACTCTAAAAATCTCCGACCTTGGGGTGAACTGTACTTGTGATTTCATCGTGCACATGTGATCAAATTTATATTTTTAATTTTCATTTCTTTGTATGACAATCCAGAGTTCTGTATTTGTATATATAATAATGCTTTCAAATAAAAAAATTAAAGTGTTCCCATGAATTTGAAAGTGGCCATCGTCTTGAAGCTATTCTAGATCTAGTATGGGACCGAGACGTTACACTGGTAATAGTTATATTATCGCACCTGTCTTCAAATTATTTAGCAAGTGCATATTTGTTACCCCTCAAACGTTAATAATAATAATAAAATACGAAAGCTTTTATGTTAATAATGTAAGAAACATTTTAATTATTTGAAAATACCGATTTTCATTATTATACCGATATAATTCTTCTGTACGTGTGTTTATCACTGAACGACTCCTAAATGGCTGGACCGATTTTGATGAAATTTTTTATGTGTGTTTGACAAAACACGCAGAATGTTTATACTATCCCCTTTGTTGTAAGTTGCTACCAGATGGTGCTGCAGTATATCAGTTTCTATACCTTCAACCAATCGCTATGAAAATTAGTAATAATATGTATTCGAGTATGGAAAAAAAGCTTTATTGTTACTTGCCACCAGATGGTACTGCAGCATTTCATCTTATATGCCGTTCAAACGATATCCATAAAAAATTAGTATGCACATATATTGGAACATGGAGAATATATTCGTGATATGTAATTTTCTATTAATTCTTTTTTTTTTTTTTTTTTTTTTTGGCAGGACAACGTATGGCGGATTCTGTTAGTTTATTTTTTTTTATATAGTTTTCATATCATAACAATTTTCCACGATTAGAGTTTTTGACGCTCATCAAGAGTCAGATTTCACTAGAGACTTCGGAGACCTAGTTTCAAATCTTTGGCATTCACACGAGCTAAATTTAGCACCGTGAGGCTCGCATTTAATAACGAATCTCTGAACATAGTACGCACTTCGCGAAGCGTGTTAAATGCGAAGTCACAGGACATCCTTTCGCATGCGCGGATGGCGAAACGAGTTTTAATTTGATTGTCCCTCTTTCATTCTTTTAATTACAACTCATGATCTGATTGCTTGGAGCAACAACCTTTCGTCATCCGCCGGGAAATGCGTCGCAAAATCCGGGTTTATTTTAAATTTACCCAAACATGTTATGTCTCAAAAAAATACACATAAAAATAAAACATTCAAGGAAAGAGCACTAGAAATTTTTTCATTTTAATTGGTGAACTTAATTTTCTAAAGGGAAAATATTCTAGATTGCTTTTACTACCTTAGCTTTGCAAAACAATAATAATCCTAAAATTGAATAATTAAAATCCTTACATAACTTAAATGTAAGGTTGTTCAAAAAAGAAGCTTTAAAATTTTAAATGCTGATAGCCACACATTTTATTGGTGTTATCAACTGAAACAGCCACACATTTTTATTGGGGTTTTCAGGTGAAATAGCCACATTTTTTTTATTGGTGTTTTCAGGTGGAAAAAGCGACACATTTTATGTTTATTTTTAGGTGGAATAGTTACACATTTTTTCGTGTGTTTTCTTGTGGAATTCCACACATTTATTTGTGTTTTCAGGTGGAATAACCACACATATTTATTTGTGTTTTCAGGTGGAATAGTCACATTTTTTATTAGTGATTTAGGTAGAATAGCCACACATTTTATTGATGTTTTCAGGCGAAATAACAGCACATTTTTATTGGAATTTTCTATTGAAATAGCCACACATTTTTATTGGTGTTTTCAGGTGGAATAGCCACACTTTTTATTCGTGATTCCATGTGGAATAGCCACACATTTTTATTCATGTTTTCAGGTGCAATAACCACACATTTTTAGTGGTGTTCTCAGATGGAATTTCATTTAGCTTAATTTAAATCCTATGCCAATCTAATTCTGACATCATTTTTACAAGAATATTGTACTAGAATGAAGAAACGGAATTGATAATGAAAATTCAAAGCACCATTTGGAAAACCAATTGTACATTTGCTTATCGGGTGTATTTTGTTGACTATGTACATATTATAGAAGTAAACAATAATTTAAAAATAAATGGCAAAAGTATTCAAATATTTAGTCAAGTTATGCCACACATTGTAACAAAAAAATTGTTAGTTTCAGTTATCGAAGACCGATTTCAGTTTTGTTCGGATACCCCTTCCCGATTTTTAAAGCAGTGGTACTCGAAATGTAGTACTCCTTAGCTACCCTACCTTCCAACTAGCTTCTTCTCCATTATTATCTAATATCATTGTTGTTCAACTTGTGGTAGTGTGACTAGCTAGATAAAGGTTCAAATCTGCTGTAGTCACTGCTTTCAGAAATTAACAATTGTACATTATAAACGATTACACACACAAATAAATAAACCCGATTTTTCACTTTATTAATAACTCAAATTTGATTATCAAATAATATTTATTTTTAATACTATTGATATAGTTAATCTTCTGTAGCAACCGTTAGTTCTGTTCGCGCTGAAAATAGTTGCTTTTTACTTTTAGAATGGTTACATGACTTATGAACATTTACCTGTTTTTCTTTGCTGTTGTCCACGTTTTCGTTACTTATTTCATATGGCCATACGATGACGATAATGGTTGAATGGTGAGTGAAATGGTATATTTTATTATCAGTCATCACAATTTATAAAAGAGCCTCTGAATTCCTTTTTATATGAATTGGTTTTTAATAAGTTTGAATATCCAATGCGTAATAGCAATTAATTTCGATATTATAAAGATATATTTTGGTGCAGCAACAAAAAAAAATTCACATAATAATTTGGTGTAAACAATTAAACAAAAAAAGTAAAAGACAATTTAAATAATAATAGTAAAAACAATTTAAACAATAAAATTTCGCATAATAATGTTAAAATTTGGTATAAAAGCAATTTATCAATAAAATTTTAGTATAATAGTGATAAAATTTGGCGTTAAAACAATTTAGGAAATATTGACGTAATAGCGATTTGGCAATCAATTTTAGCATAATAACGTTTTAAACTTAAAACTAACTGTGGCAGTCATTTTTTTTTCTTGTTTACTTGGCGATTTGGCATCCTGGCGATGTATTTGGCTGAAGGTTAGATGAATTTAGATTTTTACCAATAAATTTAAAATATCTACTCTAGCGTAAGTAAATTGTTATGAAAGGAATCAAAAATTTTAATATTTTATAATATATGCCAATCAGACCAGTTATTATTAGTTTGAAATTCATTATACATAAATTTCGAAGTTATTCAAAAATTTTCCATTATGACTAAAGTCATCATACTATATCGTTTGAAAAAAAATTTAATTTTCATGCTGCAATATTTATAATTATTTTCTATAAATTATAGCGTTATTGGATGCGAAAATTTTGAACGTCTCTATATAATGTTGCACCTTTATTTATTGTGAATATGAATATATAAGAGGGCCTGATGGCCGAGTGACTAACACTCTGGTGCTCTATGCCACAGTTATGGGTTCGAGTCCCAGCGGTACCATGGACGTTTGTAGTGGTTCAGAATCCCCTTTAAACCGTAGGTCCCGGTCTCATATGACCGTTGGGAGTAAGGCTGACAACCCTAACCAGTAAAAAAAAAAAACATCTGCTGTCTAGAAATCTGCTAACAGGCACACGGCCTTGGTCCACCATGGGGCTGTTGAGCAACTGATGATGATTATATTAATGGTTAATCAGCATAAATATGAAAATATTACTGTTTGTACTACTGCTCATTGTTGGCAGCATTAAGAAATAAGTACAGTAGAACCTCTGTAAGTCGAACTTCAAGGGAGACGCCAAATAATACGAGTATAGAGTTTTCGACTTATGGAGGATTTCGACTTACGCGGATTTTGTACGGAAATATTCAACTTGTAGGGGTTTAGATTCTTTCTAACTTATTTTGGGTTAGAGGGGTAAAATAAATAAAAATTCAAGTTACACAGGTAATAAACATGCTTATTTGCAACTTAAAAGTTATACACTCATGTCCATAAATTAAGGATAATGAAGTTCTGGCAAAGAAAAAAAAAGACAGAAGCAAAACAAATTTGACTTATTTGTTAAAGTCTATTTATTAAACAAAAGGTAAAGAGCAAAAAAGATGCTATATGTTTGACATAATTAATAAAAATTGCAATTTTTACTCCCTGGAGCAAATTTCAAAAAAGAACTTATTTACAAAAAACAGTATAACATGGTTAGTATGATAGTTAATATGGAGTATGTCTCCCGGATGATGAAATCGGGCCTTACAACGCCTAGGCATGCTGAGTATCAAATTATCAATCTGATCTTGGGGAATATTACACCACTCATCAAGCAATGCCCTCCGAAGTTCCGGTTGACAGGTGGGAGGGGGTTGACGGGCTGCAATTCGTCGGCCAAGCATATCCCACACATGCTCTATTGGATTCAAGTCCGGTGAGTATGCTGGCCAATCCATACGGGTGATATCCTCCAATTGAAGGCATTCGTCTACAATGTTTGCACGTTGAGGACGGGCGTTGTCATCCATAAACAGAAATTCAGCACCCATGGCGCCCCGAAACAAACGTACATGTTGTTCCAGAATGACATCCCGATAGATGTGGCCTGTCATCGTTACACTCTGAACATGCAGGTCAGTTCTGGAACCAAGAATAATTCCTCCCCAAACGAGCCATCCTGCACCACCGTAACGGTGTTGTTCAATGGTGTTCTCTTGGTGGTAACGGGTACCTGGCGCTCTCCATATGAAAGTCCGGCGAGAATCAGACTGCAAACTAAACCTGGACTCGTCGGAAAACATCACACCAGACCACTGTTGCGGTGTTCACACTGCATGCTCTCTACTCCAGGTTAATCGCAGGCGACAGTGAATTGCGGTAAGTGGAACACATCTGACAGGCCTACGAGCATATAGACCAATGTGCCCTAAGCGTCTGTACACGGTCTGCCTTTGAAACTGTCGTACCGGTAGCTGAAGAGAGCTGACGAGACAGGTCTGATGCTGTGCTCCGTCTGTTTCTTTTGGCAGTAACTGCTAAATACCGGTCCTCATTCGGCGTTGTAACTCGGGGGCGATCTGTGCTGTAACATCTACTCACATTGCCATCATCTTGGAATCGTTGCCAAAGCCTGGAGATGACACTCAGGGAGATTCCAAGTTCCTCGGATACTTCCAGCTGGGTACGTTCACATTCCAGACGTCCGATAATTTTACCACGTAAAGAATCATCCAAATGCTTCCTTTGTGCCATAACTATGCGGTTATTGCACTGAAAGGCTTGTGAACAATTTTACTTCTTTGCCACCATTCCTTATATACCCCTCTCTTACACTCTCGTCATTGTGACGTTATCCGCCATCTGGTGGTTTCCTGTAATTTGCATATTCTTCTTCAAGATATGTGTGATAATTCTACAGTTGAAATTTTTATTTTAGAGTTCAATTTCTGTGTGATTCTGAATTATCCTTAATTTATGGACATGAGTGTATTATGTACTACAATAAAAAATAAAAATAATTCCGAAACAATCTTAAAATTAAATATATTATGTATTAAAAAAAGTCAGTTATTATTATTATTATTTTGCTTTTTTAGACAAATCGATCGTTCCTGCATTATTTAAGCTAAAAAGAGTAGAAAATCCTTTTTTCTTCCGAGTTGCTATTTCATAAAATTGGTTATTCTATTTACTATACACTCATACATTGTTTTCTAAGAAACAATGGCGTGCATTGTCAGCAAACCATTAAAGTCGGTAACTTATTTTTCTTCGAGCTACAGAGGTAATTAGTTTCAAATGATCGAGTTGTAAAGGTTGTAAAAAGATTGTAAAATCAAACATTGCTAACGTTCGAGATACAGAAGTCCAATTTTTTTTTTTTCAAGTTTGGAGGAAAAATATATACCAAAATGGCTTGTGGGGATTGACTAATTATTTCGACTTATAGAGAGGGTTGAAATTTCGAATAATGGAGGTTTTGGGGCTTGAAGTGAAGAATGTTTTTCGAGTTGTGGAGGTTTTCGACTTAAAGAGGTTCTACTGTATTGTTCTAACAAACAAATGGTTTCTTTCTTTTACCCCGCTATGGACAACAGAACAGCATATGATATTAATATATAAATACAGTTACAAGCAGTAATGTACAACTTTTAATTATTGGCAGCATTTAAAATACAAATAATGTTTTATCAATAAATGGTTTATCGCTTTTGCCTGACAAAAAGCAGATCAGCATTAATATGAAAATATTGTTGTTTATATAAAATATGTAACTAAGTTGGTGAGCAAACAATGATTTTTATTGAACAATATGTACAGTGGGATGTAAAGGTGCTCCAGAAATTCTTCTGCTTAATAGTCTTTGCAAATACAAATACTTAAGTACCTAAAGATTAGAAATGATTTATCCACAAATACATTGCACAATAAAAGGTGCATAATATGAAGACAAATAAAGTACAAGATTAACTAACATCATAGAGTTTACAGCACTAATATAAAAGTATCACTTTTTCTTTTTAACTTTGACTGAGCATAAAATTTGTAAACTTTAATGACTAAAAAAAAAAAAAAAAAAAAAAAAAAAAAAAAAAAAAAATGGCAAACTGTATAAAGTGTTAATATTGTACTTTATAGGTTTGATATCAACAATTTATAAACATGAGTTAAAAAATAGTTTTTCAAATAAAAAAAAAAAATCACAGGAACCTCTTTTTTTTTTTTTTTTTCCAAAATTTCGATCACTATAAAAATATTTATAACAAAAAAAATAGCAAAAGTTATCTGCATATATTAATATTATTGAACATTTTTCCAAAAGGTATGGACGGACAATTTAGTGAGAATTTATACGCTAACAATAATGTACAAGTTTAATTTCAATCGAAATTAATGGTTAGAATGCATTTGCAACAAAATTTTTGTGAGAGAAAAATTTTTCATAGAATATATCAGCCTATAATTCTAAGTTATTACTGCATTGAATAATCAGTACCAAGAAATTCTAAAATTTTGTATGTATAATTAGTGAATTTTATGCAGGAAATTACGGAGATTAATTAATTAAATTTCGATATGAAAACATTATTAAACTATTTTAAAATATTATGATTAAATATTTTAAATTTTAGTATACTTACTTGAGAAAAAAAAACCACATTCTATTGCATTAGATATCTATTCTGATTAATAAAAAAAATTATGATAAAAATATTTTGAATAAGACTACTACATTCTATTAGAATCATAAAATAATAATAAATAGTATTGTAGATAATTATAGAGTAAATGCAAACCATCAAATTTTTAATTGTTTATAACTTTTAACTACTTTTTTTAACATGAATTTTTTATTAAATAAATGAACACAGAAGTAAGAACAACATGAAATCATTATTACAAATGAACAAAACTATTCATAAAAACACAATTTCAAATATTTTTGTGTTAAAATAGCATGCATGATAATAGAATTATTTTGAATTTTTATTTCAGAATATATTTTAACATTAATGCATAAAGAAATAGTTCAGTTAAACAGGCTATATTACAAACAATGAAACACGTGTACATAACCATTAACTTGTATATATATGTATATGTATATATAGATACAAACATATATTAAAGTTGTTGATATCATCTATAAGCATTAGTTTGCAGATTTATGCTTTTCTATTTGAAAAAGCAAGTAGAAACATTATCATAGTTACTATAATGCTATTTAGTAATAATATAACAGCACAAATATAGAATTTTACACAATAGAATTCAAGATAACTTTCCTGAAGTAAAAGAATTAGAGAACACAACAAATATTTTATTTACGATGGCTATACTCCACTATTAATGATTAAAATCCTTGTTGCATCAAAAAATATTTGTTCTAGCTGTTGGATACAAATGTATAAAAATTGAGACATCAATTGAGATTACCTTGATGATACTTCACAATTAATTAATGTGCGTTGTTGAATATGACATTCCTTTAATCTTCTTTAAAAGTAATTCAGTTTCATTTCAATCAGTAAAGTAATTCCTTTTAAGCAATTTTTGATTTTAAATAATACACAAATGCTATTTATGTACAGAAAAATGAAAATAGCTCAAATAAAAAATAATTGCCAAAAATAGTAAAAATAAAATACAAATTAGCGATGAACATCTTTTTTTGTTCATAAAAATAAATGGAAACAATTTTTTAGAACACAAAAAAATTGAATTGCTTTTTACCTAAAATCTAAAATTAAATTAAAGTATTTTTTTTTTTAATTTTAACCACTACACATAAAGCATGATGAATATAAAAGCTTTTCTTACAGATCAATTCTGAAAATAGAATCTTATGAGATTTTTCTTTAAACATGAATGTTCAAAATGTTTCAAAAGAAAAATAAAACAGTTTCAATCATATTAACTACTTAATGAAATTGGCAAGACTTTCCATATCTGGAACCAATTTTTCATCAGTAAAATAAGACACATATTCGGGTAGATATTTTTTTAACAGATTTCTGAAAACTTCTTCAATCACCTTTCCAGCATTATACACTTGCGTACCTTTCTGGAAATAAAAAACAAGTAATATAAAAAAAAAGTTTTTAAAGTAAATTCCTACTTTTTTTCACTATATTGCAGAAAGTCCTTTATAAATAATTTTCATTCATTTTTAAAATTTATCTGGCGCCATCTATTGATAGATATATGCAACTTAAATCTAGAAAAAACTAAAATTAATTAATTAAACTTAACTACTGAATTAGTATTTGAAAAAACTTGAATTAAATTTGTATTAACATCAAGTGTCATCCACTACAAGTTCAAAAAAAATGTGTTTGAACTTGAGTGGATGAATAAAAAGTATTTTATGAACGACTGAAAATTTGAACAAGATATATATAGGGAGAGTGTGAGCTAATAGGAGGAATTGGATAAATAAATAGTATATAGAATTGAAATTCCAACAGATTTAATTTTGAAAATACATACGTTTTATAGAAACAAATTAAATTTAAAATGAAATGATCATTAAAAAAATTGACTAATATTCTAACTAATACAAGTGGATCAAAACTTATCAAAGTTTATAAACTATAATAATTATTATTTGATATATGGAGTTATACTTACGGGGTTATAGGTGTAACAGTTAGCTAAGATAAGTATCATGTCATCAATAAATTCTTTCACGCTCTTGTAATGTTCAAAATGATTTGGCGATATTTTAATTCTCATTGTTTCAAGCTCCATTGGTTTCTTTATTATCTTATAGTAATTCGCGACCTAGTGAGAGACACAAATTTCAGAACATATATAAAAAATTAAAAAAAAACAATAAATAGAAAGCATAAATCAAAGACTTACACAACTGGCCAAATCGCAAAATACAACAGATTTACCGTTAGTGCCGTTGGGATTTAGCAACTTTTTTTGAGGTAACCCGAGTTTCTTGTACTGTTTGCAATTCACTTCACTTACAATCGCAACCCGTTATTTTACACATTTTGGCGGAAAGAGTTTTTTTGATGCCAAATCCCAACGGCCCCTATTCTGCGATTTTTATCACACAATTTATTAATGTGTCGTATTCTTTAAAAGTGCGATTCATATTTACTTTTCTCTTAAGGGAATAAAAATAATCAATAATTGATGAGAATCCACTTATTTCTGAATATTAATGAATGAAATTGTTCAAACACTCTCACAAGAATAATTTGAATCGAGTGGTATTTCATATAATTATCAGATATATTTTATGTCTCTCTGGCACTAAAATTCCCATAAAGAAAAAAAGAAGTCTGTCTTCTAATGAAAAGTTATGGTCAAGCGAAAAAACACAGCTGGAAGTCATAATTCTTAAAGAAATGTTAATTACAAAGTAAATTTTAAGAAATCTGGATAAGAATTTCATTCCTAATTGAAATCAGCACCGAAGATCGTTAGGCAAATTTTTCCATCAGAAAAATATAAGACCACATAATTATTTTTCACATGTCCATTCCTATTCTTTTCGTTAATAATTAACAACTATGAGAAAATATACTTTTCTTGAATATACATGTAGGATTTGTTTCTGCGGTAATCACCAGATAGCGACACTTCATGGTCGCTTGTCTTTGACAGAGCCTGTTTACAACGCGGGGAGAGCATTCGACTTTGAACTCTGACCCCACGAGAAGGTACAGGACCCCGTAGATGAAGGAGAAGAAAACGCTAGCTGACATGAGAAAGAACGGATGGGAGGCTGCGTCAAGCAGCGAGAGAATGGACGGTGATGCCCCTTAATTAATGTAAATATCACTGTACATATAACCGTGCTTAATTAAATGTTGTTGTTGAGAGAAAAATAACGTTTCGTTGATGTGTTTGGAAATACACCCCTAGACACCCACTTCCAAAAGTTCAGTTTTGGTTAGACTGGTAGAAGTCTAACAAAACTGTAGGTTCGGCCGGGATGAATCTATTGAAACCGGTGTAACCCTACAGAAATTGGGGTTGCCCAGATTACATCATGGAAGGAGAAGAAAAAACGCTGCAATTTTGCACCCAAATTGTATCACCATAACTTAGAATGACACCTCTAGATGGCATCTGGATGTTTGCATCTTCCTCCTCAAGGTCAATAAAAAGTCTTTCTTGTCTACGGTATTAGCTTTTGGTTCAGCACCGCTTATGGATTACGAAGTGACTACCCCTTCGGAAAATTTAATGCACTATTCACCAGGTTTCACAGACTCTTTAAGTGGAATGTTTTTTTTTTTTTTTTTTCATCCCACTTGTTAAACAGCAACATCAAGACCAAGTCCAAGAACCCATGTGGTCTCATGGAAAGGAGGGGAGAGCTTCTGTTGTGATGGAGCACCCGTAGGTAGAAGTCAGATTTGGCTCCGAGTCGCTGAAGAAGGAGGGCAATGCCTTCCAGGAGGACTTTTAAAGCGGAATTATCCCGCATTTGCGTATCATGTGAGAGAAAATCTATAAAATTACCATCAAGTAGTCCGACTAACCAGACAAGGTGCTGAACATCTTAAACACCGTCGAGTCTACTCGTTTTTGAAATAATGTTCACAACAAAGCCGCCAATGGATTTAATCTCCGCCCTAATGCTCACCAGCGGCGCGCATTGCCACAGAACCACGAGTAAAAGGCAAGTGAAATGTAAAAATACTAATGCTAAATGTATATCAAATCTATAAGCAAAAAAAAAAAAAAAAAAAAAAAATCTAAATAATATAACGATATAAAAGGGTATATCTATAGGTAATCATACTGTCGCAAAAATGATATAAAAACTTATGAATTACCTTTTTGCCCACTCTTTGGCCAAACGGTGGGCTGTCGGGATGGCACATAATTTCCAGAAGAACTCTCTCGCATAACTGGAACATTTTTAAAAAAAGATTTATAAATTATACGTACAGTTTAATAAAAAAATTTACTACTTAAATTTATTATCTTAAAAATACTTATTTTAAAAATTTTCTGAAGAACTATTGTAATTGTCGAACAAAACAAAGTTAGTACTTGCGAAACAGAAAGGCAAAAAAACTTCTGCAAATATTATTATTATTAATTATAAATAATAAAGAAATGCACAAATAACAATGATTTGTTTTTAACCAACACTTCCTTTTAAATTATTTATCAATAAGAAATTAAAAATATTTTAAATGATATATGATTTAAATTACGTAGTCAAAGATCACGTCCAGAGAAAGATTTTCGGAGCTATTAAATCAGAATATTTGGAGCACACAAAAGAAAAAGAATTCTATGTGTTATTAAACGAATTTTACAGTTTTACTAAAGACTAGTAGATAAAAATACCGGCAGGCAGGGTAGGTTATCCTCCGACAGAAAATAAAACATATTTATTTTGGTTATATTTGGTTAAAACATATTTATTATTTGGAAACAAGTAATATAAAAAAAAATTTTTTTTTAAGTCAATTCCTACTTTTTTTCACTCTATTGCAGTAAGTTCTTAATAAATAATTTTCATTCATTTTTTTTTAAGTTTATCTGGCGCCATCTATTGGTAGATATATGCAACTTAAATCCATAAAAAAAAAACTAAAATCAAATTAATTAAATTTAATTACTGAATTAATAGGGAGTTTTTGCATATCGTACTTTAAAAATACGGTATTTTTTTCTCTCTAGCGCGCATGCTCATAGGAAATTGCGCATGCGTATCTGTAATAATGTTTCCTATGAGCATGCGCGCTAGGGAGAAAAAAAAAAATACCGTATTTTTTAAAGTACGGTATGCCAAAACTCTCTATTATTTGGAAAAACTGTATTAATATCTAGTGTCATCCACTACAAGTATAAAAAATGCATTTGAACTTGAGTAGATGAATACAAAGTATTTTATTAACGATTGAAAATTTGAACAAAATATATATAGGAGAGTGTGAGCTAATAGAAGGAATTGAAAAAATATAGGTGAAAAAATGTAAAGGAATCAAGAGAAAAAAACCCGTCAACGAGGGCAAAACATCTGATAACGACTAAAAATTATCGTTTGGTAAATTGTAAAAGATAAATTATTCTGAATCACTATTTATAAGTAGAAAAAATTAGAATGCAAAAAATAAACGTTAAGTCTATAAAATAGACCATAAGAATATTCAAACAAAAAAATATTTACGAAAAGAACACAAACACATAAATTTCAATAATTTATCATTTTAATTTCAATAAAATTACTTAAAAGCAAATAAAAAAGCTATCTCGCCACGTGACATCAGTACTAAGCATCATCGCGTCACTAGATGGCGCCAGATGCAAATTGCAATTGCAAAAGAAATAAAGTTTTTATTGAATTAAAAATAACTAATTAAAAAATTTTCATAATTTTTGATTACTTATTTTTCTAAATCAGAATCATTGAATTTAAATAGTTCAATTTTTACACTTATTTATAGAAACAATGAGTAATCAATATTCGCATCATAATAATAAAAAAATTTCTTTATATTACAGCCTTTTGGCATGCCTCTTTTCATTGACTTATCACTTTCCAACGGCTCTATAAAAGATAATCAGCGTATGAAACAGATTTTATTAAATTTAAGTATTTAATCTTAAGCAAAAAAAAAAAATAAATAAATAAAAGAATTTGTCAATGTTTAAAGCATAAACTTCAAAGCCGAATATACATATTTATTGAATTTTTTTTTTTTTATTATGCTTTATGAATATATATATATTGTTATACGTATATACATGTATTCAAAAATTTTTATGTTCAATATATTTTGGAAAAAGTATTTAAATTTTTTTTTTTTTTAATATAAAAATAGAATACCTACTCACCAGCAATTTTTATATTGTGGCGCCATCTATTATCTATTATATAAGAATAGGATAAAATGATTGACTGGTGAGTAGGTATACTATTTTTATACTTTTAAAAAAATATTAAATATTTTTTCCAAAATATATTGAACACATACAATTTATGTTGAATATATACAGTATTTTCCACAATAAGCATTTTACATAATTGTGTTGCCCTTAAATTAGTTTCAAATTTTATTAATATTTTCCATTTGTAAATTATTCACCACCATGCAAAATGGTTTCACACCATCGCTAATTATTTTTAATTCCTACAAGTTGCATAATTGTACTAAACAGTTAATACATATTTTTTATTTATAATCTATTAATTATCATCTTAAGCAATTTTTTATTTAGTTGAATTTCGTAAGCTGCATTCTTTTCCACAGAAAATCAGCCATTATGCTGTATCTAATAATAAAATTCTCAAAAATAATATTTATTAAACAATATAACTTTAAAAAAATTATGATATTTATCAATTATTTAACTGTACTTGTTCAATGTCCTTATACATGACATATTACTTTTTCGAGTTAAATAACAAATATCTATATTTTTTTTTTTAATTGGATATATAAAATTTTAGATTTAATTTTAAAAATAAAAAACAATGTTTTTGCTTATGCAGATAATAACTTATAGTAGACATATAACATTTGAAACTCATATATCATTTGATGCTTTTTAAATTTTATATAAAACATTTATTTCTTACTACATTACATTCAAAATAATTCGTATTTTAAGTAAACAATATATTTAATGGAAAGATAGCATGCCGTAACAAAATTCTGAGAACAATTTAATATTTTTTTATTAAAAAATTAAATAATTATATTCTTATTTGAAGAAAACTATTAAAAATCGAAACTGCACGAAGAATAAATAATCATTATTTATCTTTAAAAAATAATGCAAAAAGTGTTAACATAATTTTCGTAATTGAAATGACAAACAAAACAAACAAATTTTAAAATTCCATTCTAATTCTAATTTCTTTTTTAAATTTAATGTAGAATAAAATAAAAAAAGAAATTAAATTTAATGCAGTGTTTGATATTCAATAAATTCATTACAATCTCTCTATATACATGCATACATATATACTCACAAACCTGTTTTTATGTGGCCCTATTTTGTGCGTTTTTTTTTTTTTTTTTTTTTTTTGGACGATTTTATTTATTTATTTTTTGTGCTGTATATAAAAAAAATCATCAAATGAAATTATGAATAAAAACTAATTCAAAAAAGAAAACAACAGATGACGTCGAAAGAAAGTACAAATTTAAAAAAAATCAACAGATGGTTGTCAAAAAAAGCACAAATTAAAAAAAAAAAAAAAAATAAATATATGGGCAAACAAAAATTATATCATGTCATTACCACTAATGTTTTTAGATGCGATGTAGGCTACATCGTGAGATTTTGATTTAGATACGAATCTTTTAAAAGTTAGATACGGATGTTGAGTTACGAATCATCAAAAAGTTAGATACGAAGCATTTTAAAGTTAATGACTCGTATCATACACACTAATGTAATGATTCGTACCATTTATACAGATTCGACCTATCATCCATATTTTCTGTGGGACATTTTTTTCATGCGGTTACTCCTATCCTCCGCAGAAAAAAGGAATATATATATATTCCTCGGCTAGATATAACAGTTAAGAAGGCAAACAACAGGGCAATTTGTTGTTGATGTTGTTGTTATCGTGTCCATGGATTAAAAATATAATTATCAAAGTTAGATCAAGTCAAAAGTCCTCAAGATAGCGGCCGCTAGCAATGGCGCCTCTTCACTATACAGGACTTCACGCAAGTTGGCCTCGATTGACACCATACTCAATTGCAAAACATAAGGAGTGAGTGCTGGGCACTCTAGAATGTGCTTAGGTGTTAGGAAAGCGTTGCGGCAATTTCTGCAGGGGATGTATTCCCTGGTCTTGTCTGGGAGAATCTTCATCCCTCTGTAATGATTAGTTCTGAGTCTTCTAAATAACTGATTTCAACTTCCTAGGGCAGTTGAAGTCCGTGATAAGTGGCTTCTTAAAGTTATGAGGAATGAGTCGGCTTTTGGCAACTGCGTTAGCATCTGCAAGTGTTAAGGTAGTCCTAGGTTGATCCTGGCTACTTTGGCTAAAGAGTCAGCGCATTCGAACAGGGTAATTTAATGTTAGTATTTGTTATTCGTGAACCTAAACCGTATTTCCGATACTGTAGAGAGCACTGAGCAGTATCGAATGTTTTTTCTCGTATCATACAGTACCGAATAGTATGGAATCCGCATTTCCAGTATCATGCCAGCTGATACAGTTTGAGTTCGATGCAGATCATGAAATACGAATCATACGATACAGAGCAATTCTGATTACTCTATGCATCTGACTCCAAAGCCGGTTGTTATTTTATCTAAGTTAGATAGGAATCATTTTCAAAGTTACGACTCGTATCATACATACTGATATAATGATTCGTACCATTTATACAGATTCGACCCAACGCTAATGCGAGCTATTGAAATTTGTTTAAAAATAGAAATCATAATTACAACAATAAATAAAATTAATTTTGAAATACATTCAATAAATAGTCACAAAAAATGTTTTAAACTAAACCGAAAAAATAGTACTTATTTATTATTTATGCTATTTGCAACCAAAAAGTTATATTATATACTACAATAAAAGCTCAAAATAATTCCAACAATCTTAAAATTAAAAATATTATGTGATTAAAAAATGAATTTATTATTATTATTATATTTTATTTTCTTTAGACAATTCGATCTTTTCATATCTATAGCATTATCTAAAAAGCTATATAAAGAGCAGAAAATTCTTTTTCTTCCGAGTTGCTATTAGTGATTGTAAAATCAAACATTGCTAATGTTTCAGATACAGAGGTCCAATTTTTTTTATTTTTTTATTTTTTTTCGAGTTACGGAGGGAAAATATATACCAAAATGGCTTGTGCGGATTGGATAATCATTTCGACATATAGAGGGGTTGAAATTTCGAGTAATGGAGGTTTTGGGGCTTGAAGGGT
>BPLR01010150.1:0-24811 GCA_021605095.1 Caerostris extrusa
AATCTTAATTTTATTTTGTACAGTGGCTATTCAATATTAAGCACACTGAGTCTCGTTTTTGCGATGTTTTGGCGTTATTGATTACTGACTGGCTTGGCCAAATTATTGTTTCCATGGTGTAACATAATGAGAAGGCTAAAATCTTGATACTGTAAAACCGTTCTATAAAGCAATATTACGAAATTAAAATTAACAGAGGCACAAGAAAGACAAAGAATGCAGTAAAGAGAATTACTTGGTTGGTATAAAAGTGAAGAATTTGCAAGCCCAAATGAAGAGGGAATAATTGAAAAACCATAATCTATTAATGAGTGTTAGTTGAACACCTATTTACTTAAACTTTTATATTTTATTTATTAATTTAGTATTTTGTATTAATTTTTTTTAAGTTTATTAATATTTATAAATTTTGTATATTCTAAGTCTTTTAAAGTTAATATTTAATTTGGAAGAAAATATTGAAATGGGTATAAAAAGAAAATACATATGGAGTTACGAAAAAACAGGAAGCAGCAAAATCCTGAATAATTTGAGGATTATCTGCAACTGCATTTTCAGTTAATGTGTTACGGTGTTATAATGAACTTTAATTTTCAATTCGGGTTTTGAACAATTATACTGGAAAGAATAATTAATAAAAAAGAAAAATTATATTCAGAAAATCTTTCAGAAACTTTGAAGTATTGGGTGCTTTGCATGAGTTATCTCGAAATGAGGTGTTCAAAATTAGCATTAAATTGCCTTTTCTAAAATATTATTACTTATTTATCTACGATTTTTACATCATTTTACATCATCACATATAATTTCGTATGCCTCTCATTTTCAAATATATTTTAGTAACAGGTTTTTATTTTCTTAAGCGTCCGTCAATGCTCATCAGACAAATGAATTTGTCCCTTCCTTTATTTTAAAAATAGTTCTTCACTTTACATTTATCATTTATATATTATTTGCTTTGATTTTATTTTGAATCTAAATAAAAAAATTGTACCAACAAATATTTAGAAGTCTAAAAATTCCAATGTTTTTTACCTCAATCATATTATCAAAACTCAACCTCTTATATCAATCAAAATTCCTGCTCTATATTAATGATATTAACAATAAAGAACCTAATCAAAACAAGAAAAGGTACATTATTACAAAGATAAAGCAGATGGGGACAAGAAAGTCTGTAATGGAGAGAATTTGAACCTTAACAGTACCAAGCACCTTTTACACACCAGTGTATGGAAATGAGTTCAAAGATGGATGCTCAACACTTGTTTCCCAGTGCGTTATCGAACACTGAATACTACAGTCCGCATGGCAGTCGAATAGATACAGCTGTCACCTGCTGGTCACGAGGTGGTGCTCACCATTGTCGCAAACATCACGTAAGCATCCTCTGCTTCTCACAACGGCTTTCCTGTGGAGCTACGGATGCTACGCGTGTTGACCAAGTACCTGCAGGAAATATCATCTTTCGGCTTCCAATTAATTTATCTTGGCACAACCTGTTTCCTTACACTGGACATAATCGATAAAACCTTTTATGTCACTGTCCGCGCACTGTGTAAGAGCAATTGGTTTGCAGTTTTCTGAAACTGGAACATTTACGTTCGTCTTTAAATGACAATGGTAGCGTTCCGTTTGACCCCAGTATTGAGCAGCAATTTCATACAGTGATAATAAAGAAGGATATCATTTTAAATGTTGAATGTTGGTTACCTTTTAATGAATATATTGCTAAGCATTTTAAGTTCTTACAGAATTTTGGTGTTTATAATTTTGCTGAAAACTTATATAACTGTTTTTAATTTTTCTAACACAGTTTTTATTGAAAACAATAATAAAAATTGCATTTATTTTGTGTGTATTATGCATTTTTAAAATGACAAAATAAAATAACAAGAAGAATGGAAAATAAAAATAGCTCTAATGCCTTATATTTTTGTATAAACAACTATAATTAATGTTTTGAAATCTTTTTTTGAATTATTACAATTAATTTGCTTAGTATACAGTGACAAACTTGAGTATTTCCTTGACCAAAAATGAATAATAATATTTCTTCGGGCAGTTTACATAAAAATTTGTTTTTAAGGAAAATCAATATGAGTATGTGCCTTTTCCCATTTAAATAAAAGCATTAAGTATTACTGGTACCATCATTTTATTTTTGTTGATATAAAAATTATTAGTAAACATGCATTTTTAATGAAATAATTTTAAATGAAAAATAGCATTCACATATATAATATCACAGAAAAGTTACTACCTAGAACCATCATTTTCCAGTGCATGTGTAAATTTTTAATGCTATTTCAGTGATTACTATGAAATTCGTTTATATTTTTAATTTATTATTTCAAATGTTGGATAATAAAAGTTGCTTGCTTGTTGACTGATAAAGTATTGTTTGTTACTGATATTTTAACTAAACAAGAAATTAAAACTCATAATAAAATTTTAAATGTTGAATAATAAATCTTTGTTTGCTTGGTACAGCTAAAATATTGTTTTTTGTTATTGATATTTTAACTAAGCAAGAAATTAAAACTCATAATAAAAAATTTTTAAATGTTGAATAATAAATATTGTTTTGCTTAATTGACTGAAGTATTGTTTTGTTACTGACATTTTAACTAAGTCAGAAATTAAAATTCATAACCAAATTACATCAATTAATTAGTTTTTGGTTTCTTTATTACAATGAAATTTTTATACAATGAGTTCAATGCAAAGATTTCTTAAAAAATATTAGATACGAAAATTCTTTCTTCTTGTTTAATATGATGAAGAGTTTTACGCTTTTTTAAATAAATTCAAGTCTAATATGATAAACTCTAACAGTATTTTATCTGTAAACAAATAATTCAATCCGAGATCTTTATCAACGCTCTATCGAACAATTACAACAATAGAATAGCAATTGATTTCAAAATTCCAACATACAAATCATCTGAAACTCAGAAGAGTGAAAAATACAGTTGATTCAAAGAAGATCAATTTAATGTGCAAGCACGAAGTAGTTTAATTGAATTGAGGTAGAATAAGAAATCCGTTGAATTCGCTTTGATCATACCATGGTTATTGAGATGATCTCGAGCACGCGTAAAGTAGTCCTTTAATTGCAGTTCTTTGCCGTGTCACTTCCTACGCGAATCTCTTTTCAAACCTTATAAAAATCGAAAAATGTTTGTTGCTTATACAAAGAAAAGAGACTCAAAAGAGTCCTAACGCAGAAAGCCACTCCGTTAGAGTCTGAAGAAAAGAAAAAGAAGTGAAAAAAGTGTTTCTCACTACTGTGATTTGCGTTTCTGGAAGCCAATTTCAACGTTGCTTTCGAAAAGGAGCTGAGGCAAGAAAGCCACTATCAAATATCCCTGTATTATATGCCACTCTCTTCGGAGTCCCTCACTAGCTGTGTTTGATTGTAGCAGCGTCACAAGTAACTCTCCATACTTCCTTATTGACTTAGATCAGGTCTGCCTGCAATAGCAGGAAATGCAGCATTTTCCTGAGAGGTCGTCAGCCACTTCATTTCGGTGACGCCAGAAGGAAAAAAATATCTTTGCCAAATATGGATAAGCGTGGCCCGGGCACAAGCTCCCATGGGCATTCTTGAACTGTTAGAAGATTCCAAATCTGTCGCAGCCACAAGGAAAGAAGACCTAGGCGTCTCGGGAGGGTTTGCCCTAGGATTGGGCCCGAACATTACGATAAGTCAACATCTACTAATGGACTCCCGGCACGGTCCTTTCTCCTCTTAAATAAAGTTTCTGTCAAGCATTTAGAAAAGATCCTCCGGATTCGTTTCAGCTTTCTTGTTTAAAGGAAGTAAAGGATTCGCGCAAAGACGATGCTATTTGTGTTGCGTTCGGATCGCTGTTTTATCTTACCGGGTAAAAGCTGTTTAAGCTTTTATTCAGTTTCGACGGCAAATAGACGGATTCCCTTAATTGAAAACCACATTCTTCACCAAAGGGCGGAATTAGTGACTTGTTTTCAGTCGTTGCGTTACGCACTTCCTAACATTCCCTTAATATGCCGAAAAAGAGCTAAATCAAATACGAAAGCGGTTAAAACAAACGGCCCTTTCCATCGGTGAATAAGAGGTTACTGCAAATTGTATGTTCTTTTTCATTTCATTTCATTTCCAATCGCTTAAAAGTTCAATCGGGGCTCATTTAAGGGCCTCGGATCGTTTCTTTTTGAAGTTTCTCCCGTGCTGGTGTCTCTGCATAAAGAAGCAAGGATAAATATTTCACCAGAGAGCAAATGTCGATGGGGCTTTCTGTTGACTGTTCCTCGACGGGAATTCCCGAAATGAAGTCTAAAATAAGTTTTATTGGTAGAGGTGCCACTTCATTTTCGATAGCCATCATGGATTCACAAATAAAATAGAATTCTGCGATCTGTGTCCACAGTATTCGATGAACTCTAAGCTCTTAAATTACTATTTTCTGTTTGTTTGGAGTTCTCCAGATGGAATTGTTAAGTTAATTCGTTACAGCGAGTATATAAATTGCTAATGAAAGTATGATCAAAGGAGAATAAAAATAAAAATAGCTTTTAAATAACGGTGACATTATTCATTGTATAATGGTTTCTGTTGAATTAAATTACATAAATTATTTCTTATAAAAAGAACTAAATTACTTTTTAAAGTTAAGACATTTATTTGTAAATTTGTAAAAAGATTAAAGCTTCCTCAAAATTATGAAGTAAATTATAATGAAATCAGTTTTTATTAGATAATGTTTGCGACGAACAATTTTAGCTTTCTTTAGGTATTCTATTTATCTTTTGATATTGCAATAAAACTCTACGAATTACAATGAAGGTAATCCTTAACCATTTAATACCTACTAAAAGGAAGTGATATTTAACCTGAACAAAATTTCAAATATTCACATAATTTATGTTTAAAGATGCTGATTAGTGTGTTTTGAAGTTTCATTTAATAAAAACAAACTTGTAAAGTTTGCTCGGAAGCTAAAAGTTGAGACACACTGAATGGTAAATACAAATTTTTCAGTAAAATAAGAAAATGTATTTTCTGCTTTGTTCTTATTAACATTTACTTTAGAAGTTGACAGTTTTCGTTTGCCTTTTAAAACATTTTTTAACTATTGATGCAAAAATAATTAAAGAAAAAAATATTTTGCAGGTGAGATTTAATAAAAGTATACGTCGTTGAAAGCTTAGCTCCTTATGGTGTGTATTAACTATTTAACTGATAATATCATATTTGGTTATCAATGTTATATTATCAATTAAACTTTGAAAATAAAGATGATTATTGTTTTGATTTGATACAGAAAATGCATTTTAAAATGCTTGGCAGATATATAGGTTATAAGCCATACCAGTTCCTAAAATATTTTGTGACTAAATTGTTGTGCAATAATGTTGCCTTAAAAAAGGGCCGTCATTCTGTTTTGAATAATCTAACTGATTATATATTTTACTGTGCTCATTCAAACTGTAAACGATTAGTTTTTTCCTTTTTACCTGACGAAATAATTCGTCACACACTTCCGGAATAACTCATTGAATTTAAAATCTCTTATACCAACCTCACACATAACAGATGCTAAAATTAGCAAAGACATGTAGCAGTGATACCGATATAAGTTCAAATAACGCCGTACAATCTGTTTACACATTTTTTTTTTTTTTTTTTTTTTGAGACTGCAGTTATTGGTATACAGCTCAAAGATCCGGAAGAAATACTCGTGGACGACAAAAGCGAAAGTTGTTGAATTTATGATTCCCAGTGATTTCCTGTTTTGTATACATGAGATAGTTATGGGAGCTGACTTTACAGTCTCTACTATTACCGCAGGATAAGCTGCGTGTGTCGGAGATGAACACGAGGGGAGGGCTGAGGATTAGCAATGGCTTAGTTCCAATACAACTAGGCACAGTGGGAGGTTGAAATGGGACTTCGAGATTTGCAAAACGTTCCTATTGATGAAGATGGTGGATTTATTTATACTGGTCTTTCTTGTATTTCCCATGTGATTGTAAATGATCGAGGCTGGGGTGCAAACAGTCTTTTATTATGAAATTCACCCCAGCAATTTGGTATTATCAAAGTTTAGCGATATTACGCGATATATATATATATTTTACTTGAAGAAAATCTTGTTTGTCAGCAGTTTATTTTTTCAGAATAAGAAAGTTTATTAACCTCATTAACAAAAAAAATTATATTTTTAGTTAATAATTCTAATTGAAGAGGTTGTTGTTTGTTAGTTTTATAAATTATTAGCCTATGTCAAATCTTGTTATGTCAATCTAGAAAAGGATCTTAGTCATAAAACATATGTTTATTTTTTTTTAACTAGGATTCCGAGATTTGCAAAACGTTCCCATTGATGAAGACTGTGGTTGCATTTCCGATGTGATTGCTTTAAAGGATCGAGGCTGGGGAGCAAACCCAGTCTTTTATTTTGAAATTCTGGCAGCAATTTGACGTTATCAATGTTTAGCGACTTTACTCGATATTTTTTTCTTACAAGAAAGTCTTGTTTGCTAGCAGTTTTTTCAGAATGATTAACCTCATTAAAAAGAATTATATTTTAGTTAATAATTCTAATTGAAGAGGTTGTTGTTTGTTAGTTTTATAAATTATTAGCCTATGTCAAATCTTGTTATGTCAATTAGAAAAGGATCTTAGTCATAAAACATATGTTTATTTTTTTTAGGATTGATTTGCAAAAACGTTCATTGATGAAGATTGTGGATTTATTTATATTGGTCTTTCTTGCATTTCCGATGTGATTGTAAAGGATCGATAGTCTTTTTTCTTATGAAATTCAGGCAGCAATTTGATGTTATCAATGTTTAGCGACTTTACTCGATATTTTTCTTACTCAAAGAAAGTCTTGTTTGCTAGTTTTTTTTTTTTTCAGAATAAGAAAGTTTATTAACCTCATTAAAAAAAGAATTATATTTTTAGTTAATAATTCCAATGAAAGAGATTGTTGTTTATTAGTTTATAAATTATTAGCTGATGACAAATTTTGTTATGTCGAGCCAGAAATAGGTCTTAGCCATAAAACATCTGTTTATATTTTTAACTAGGATTAACGATAAAATATATGCAAAGTATTTATAATTATTAATAATTCTTGAAATTTTGTTTCAGTTTTTTTATATAAAAATTTCTAATTTAATAATAATTATTTGAACAATTGTAAATAATTCATGCAATGATAAATAATAATTATTTATAATTGTATGAAATAATAATTATTCGTACAATTATAAATAATAATTATTTGTAATTGTTTGAATTTCTAATGATTTATGATTGAAAATTTGTTTAAATTTATGCTTGAATAAAAATTCGTCTTAATTTACAATTGTATAAAAGTTTGTCTTTTCAAGATTTATTTTATCATAGATTTTATGTTTGTACATATGTTAATTTAAGATTTATACAATAAACCCGACAAACACCATTTCATGAAATTAGTAAGTAAAAACAGAGAAAAAAATGAAAATTTTTTTTATATTATTATTTTTATTTTGGATATGATATTTAAATACTGTAATGGCCTTCTTATAATTCCCGGATTTTATATTAAAAATGATTGGTGAATCCAATTTTTGGGGTACTGATTATAGACCACTGTATACAATTTATGGAATTTTTTTCCTCTGAATCTTCATAACAATAAGAAAACTGACATCTAAATGCACTGTCTCCCCCCCAAAAAAACATATCTGAATTTTATGTGATAGAAAAAGAATCTTCTAAATGTTAAGAAAGAAATGTAATAATTGTGATTATTAATATAATTATTATAATTGTGATTATTATCAATATTTTATATATATAATTACGGACAATGGAAATGAGCAGAATTCTCAGTAAGTAGCCAAAACTGGACAGTCGTCATACATCATTGCTTGCTACGGATAAAAAGACCTAGAATGAGGTTATAGATAAGAATTATAAACCCTTTATATAAGGTCAAATTAATAATCAACTATGATGCTGATCAATATTTTCATTTTTTTAGCAAATGCGAAAATTGGAAATCATCGGCAAAATATTATCTCTTTTGTTTGACCCCATAATTAATAAATGGATATATTTTTTTCTCATTTTCCATTATCTTCAAATTATAATAATATATATATATACACACACACATATATATGTATATATATATATATATATATACACACACATATATATGTATATATATATATATATATATGTGCATATATATATATATATATATATATATATATATATATATATATTATATATATAGATAGCATATATATATATATATATATATATATATATATATATATATTATATATATAGAGAATATATATATAGATATAATTATGACATCAAAATTTTCTTTTCGAGAAAAATATTTTGTTAGTTTTACACTATGGGATAAAAACAGAACTTGATTGATATACAGTACGTCAAAGAACATGCGAGAATTGCCCGCTGCTTATACACTGTTGCGGATTGTGACCTTTTAAGTTATTTATTTATTATTTTCGTGGTAAAAAATTACTTCTGCGTATTAAACGGTGAGTGTTATAGACTGGAAATATAATCCAGTATTTTTTTAAAAAAATCAGGTTTTCCTTGAATCAGTATTATGTACAATAGAATAAATGACTATTAAAACATCTTCATCTATGATAAATTAATATTTATAAATGGATTTTTATTTCTTTTCTTTTAAGAATTTTACTATGTTCATTGATAAAAATAATTTTGTTCATATGATACATTAATACATTAATAATTAATGTTATAAGTTATATTCTGCAGAGAAAAATATCAAGTCAGAAAATAACTTAATTAAAGTGAAGACAAACTGAATAATATATGAATTTCTTATAACAATATAGTCACTATAATGAAAAAGATAAAGCATCGTTAATTTAAGAATTTTGCTATGTTCATTGATGAATATAATTATGTTCATATAGTACATTAATAATTAATGTTATAAATTATATTCTGCAGAGGAAAATATCAAGTCAGTGAAGAAATCAATTAAAGCAAAGACAAACTAAATAATATATGAATTTCTCATAACAATATTGTCATTATAATGAAAAAGATAAAACAAAGTTAATTTATTCCGTATATGAACTACAATAAAATTTGTGAAAGGCAGAATCAAGCAATTATTCCTAAATAAGATTCTTGAAAAATTCTTAGCTGGTTACTTAACACGAATTTATTTAACTACGGATAATTTTTTCAATAAATCCTGAAATCGGTCGTTGTAAAATATTGATAAAAATACTAAACTAATGACTATAAGTAAACAAGGACCGGGATTCTAACTGTTTAGCCATATCTGAGCAAGCGAGCGAAAGAACAACCATATTCCTCGTTCGTAACCCCCTTTTCAAATGGCAAATCGTGCTCCTTCCAACAAAAGGCAGATTAAAAGGGACACACACTAATAGGGGCAGTTGAACCGTGAGAAAATTGGTTTCCACGGTGCCTCGCGACTTTTTTTATGCTTCTTTTATTATTTTTATTTTCCCTTTCGCCGCAGATGCAGGACTCTCTTTGCATTCGTTCACTGCATTCGTTTTGGTTTCTGTTCATGTTTAAGATCGCGACGGGTATCAATATAAAAGGTGAAAAGTTATGGGGTTCTGTTTTTGTTTAGGTGTTTTTTTTCCTTCTTCTCACCGAGTGATACCGATGGATATGAAATCGGATTACATCTTGTTGGTATGATCTTCCTTTCTTGTGTGTGTGAAGACCACTTTGGGGAAGACTTTCTCCAGTAAGAATCGGGGTTGGTGATTTCTTTTGTTCGGTAATATAAGAGCCGTGAAATGACCAGTTTTGAAAGTGAGAAGTTGTCTTCTATTCATGTTTATGGATCAGAAAGTGTTTCTTTTCTTAGACACCTATGGACACGCTATTTTGCTGTTTCTCTTTATTTTCTCACGATTCACCACTTGACTGTTTAACCATCTTTCTGTTAAGCATATTTATGGTACCAACCAGAGCCGGATTTTCCTATAGGCTAAATAGGCTTCAGCCTAGGGCCTCAAGATCAAGAGGGGCCTACATTCAAATTGTTAGCAAAATTAGAATTACACTATTCTAAAAACAGTAAACACTAATACATCGAATCGAAAATAAGAAGAAATTATATTCATGAAGTATTTTGTGCATCGAAATTGAAACCTTTACAAAAACAGATTTTGATGAACTTTAGAAGAATTCTGTAAAAAAAGTTTAGAAAGAAATTCTTCTAATCTACTATTTCGTTTTTAAATGTATACTTGGATTGAATTAGTTCTTAAATAAAATAACAATGAAAGTAAAATTTAATATGATATACAATTTGATATTTTCTTTTTTGTGATCTGGATTTTATTTGAAGTTCCATTTTTGGTTTAGTTTAAAACTTAAAATTCATAATAATTCAAACTTAAACTTTAAATGCGAATTATTATGATATCTGAATTGAATTTGCTTTAATATTCAATGTATTGAATATATTTAATTTAATTTGATAGAAAATAGGATAATATTCAATTTCCGTGGTGAAAGATTTTTATTATTTGAATAAATATTTGTTTTATGTTTAATTTGAGAATAAATGTCCAAAAATAGTACCATATGATTGATATATACATCACAGTAATGATGCATTTTATTTTATTTCCGTAGTGAAAGATTTTTATCTAAATTTGAATTTGACGCAAAATGTATGTAAGAATTATCTGCCTAAATAACATTTACAAAGTTCTGAATAGATTACATTTTTAGATCGAGATTTGAAGCGTTTGAGGCCCAAAATGGAATTGATCGATCCTTTTGAAATTCAAACATCATCATCAAGGTTTCTAATTGTAAATCGTTTTTGGACGTGAGCTTCGTCGGTTGAGGTTGATGGTCGCCGCGTTCTCTGCCTTCTTTGAACTCTTTATACCACTTCTAAATATTTCTTTCTGATATAGGAATGCTCACCGAATGCCTTCTGCAACATTCTATATGTTTCCGCAAACAAAATTTAATGCTCAATTTTTTGCTCAATTAATTCAGACATTCAAAAATTGCCGGAATCAGTTTTAGCGTCTCCCAAAGCCAAGCGTAACTCAAACAGTAATGAATATTTTGACGTCACATTACACACAGTTGTCAAGGACAGTGCCAGTAACCTAAAAAGAAAAAAAATTGAAATTCCATAAGCCCCAGGAATTTTAAATTGAAAATTGGTCTTACTTTTTGGACATAGTAGTATATAAGAAGGATCTGCGTAAATACAATTTACAAAGTTTTGAATAGATTACATCTTGTTGGCACGATCTTCCTTTCTTGTGAGCGTGAAGACCACTTCCGGGAAGACTTTCTCCAACAAGAATCGGGGTTGGTGATTTCTTTATTCGGTAATTAAACAGCCGTGAAATGACCAGTTTTGAAAGCGAGAAGTTGTCTTCTCTTCATATTTTCGGATCAGAAAGTGTTTCGTTTCTTAAACTCCTATGTTTTGCTGTTCCTCTTTTATTTTCTCACGATTCTCCACTTCACTGTTTAACCATCTTTCTGTTAAGCATATTTATGGTACCAGCCAACTGCGTAAAGATAATGAGACGTAAAATATATGTAAAAATGATCTGTCTAAATATCATTTACAAAGTTGTGAATGTAATTACATCTGTGTTTAAATTTTTTTATCTTTATTTTCTGTACTTCCCTTTCAATCAAAATTTATGACAAGAATTAAAAAGAAAAAATTGTAGTTGGCGTGATTTTGCCTTCTTTCAAGGCATTTATTACTCGTTGATATTAACAGATCGTGTACTAGCAAACAATATAAATAAACAATCAGCAAGTAATAGTAGCAAACAGTATAAATAAAATATATGATATTGCATTTATCTAATAGTTGTTCGAAATAATAGAAATTTCTGGGAAAGCATTGCTCTCACAGGGTTTTTAAAAAATCTAATCAGTGTGAGGCAAACATAAAATTTTATGAAGTTCCATGTAAAGGTGGATTTTTTTCTTTCATTGTGGAAATGGTGTAATCTTTTAACTAATTTTAGTTAAAACTTAGTTAATTAATAGTTAAATTTTAAATAAATAATTTGAGTTAACTAAATTAACTAAAACATTAAAAATATTAAACTAAACTAAATTTAGTTAACTAATTTTAGGTAAACTTTAATTTTAACTAAGCTTAGCTAGTTAGGCACTGCTATGCCACTTAAACCAAATGACAAGAATCAATACTAATAACATAAGATTTTATATTTCACTTAAAATTTGGGTAATAAATAGAAATAACTCCTGAAAATTCATTTTCATGAAATTTTATTTTAAAAACTGTATTATTATTCCAAATAATGACAATAATAATAATAATCCGTCTTGGAAAAACCTGCAATGTCTTGCGTCTTGGCAAAACTTATCACTGTCATAGCTAGAAAGGGAAAATAAAAGTTACAATTTTCTTAAAAAATAATAAAATAACAAGCATTAAAAAACATTAAAAGGATTTGAAACAAGAAAGTAATTTGACCAAGTTCAAATAAAAGTATTTATTTTTAAAGCTTGTGTCAAAAGAAAATAAGAAATTATCTTGTCTTTTTATTGTCTTTATGGTTAAATATTAAAAAAGAAATAAAAAATTATATCACTCAATGTTTTTTCTCCAATCGTCACAAAAAAAGTTAGCCTTTAAAGCTTATAGAATAAAATAAATCTTAAAAGTGAGTACTAAAGGATAAAGAAAAAAAAAAAAAAAAAAAAAAAAAAACTATTTGGCGTTTATAGAAGAACAATCGTGATAAGTTTATGGTGTAATAAATAAAAAGTCAGAAAAAAATTCTTTCAAATGCAAATGTAAATTGGCGTAATTTTAATTGTGTAAAATTTTTTTCGTGAAATCGTCACATCTCGTTAATAATTTCTTCTACTTATCGTTAATTTCAAGAAAATAACATCCATCATTACATTAAAAAAAATTTCAGATTGTAATACAAAAATTTTAATTGTGTAAAATTTATTGTTTGTTTGTGTATTTTTATATATATTTTGTTAATTTAAAAAGAAATAACATCCATCATTAAATTAGAAATTTTTGAGACTGCAGTACAAAAATTTTAATTGTGTAACATTTTTTGCCCTTGAAATTTTCACATTTCGATTACAATTTTTTCAACTTATTGTTAAATGTTTTCTCAATGAAAACTTCACATCTCGATAATAATTTTTTTTTTGCTTATTGTTAATTTCAAGAAAATAACATCCATAATTAAATTAGAAATTTTTGAGACTAATACACTTGCTTTTTCTAATTATATTATTATAATGTTAGCTAATACTCTAAAATATTAACTATGACAATATTTTGACTAATAAATATATGCCTAATCATGTAATTCTGTTCAGAATATTTGTTAAATTACTTTAAAGCACATACTTAAATGTTTAATCTATTGTATGCAATTTCTATTTTCTATATTAACAAATTTCAATTATGTATTTTTAAATTAATAATTTAGAGCACTAAAAAAAAATTAAATAATTCAATGAATGATTAGAAAAAAGAATTATCTGGAGTCGCTGAATGAGGGAGGCTAGCATGAAACGTAGCATTTTTAAAATTATATAATCATTAATATTGTTACATGCAATCAAGATTATTATTTCAAACCTATTGTTAATTATACAATAATTTAATGCAAATAAAATTAATTTTGTCCTTTTTTTATTTAATACAAAAACTTTTTTTCTCACACTTTTTCCAAATTTTATTTGTTGCCTTTCTATTTTGTATTTCATAAAAATTTTGTTTCAAATATTATTTCTTAAGGATTAAAAAAAAACTTCAAGTTTATGAATTGCTAAATAAAACATTTGTTTAAAATAATTCTTTGTAAAATAGAAAAATTTGAGTTTATTTTACATAAACGTCATTTAAATTTAAATTAATAAAATCTTGGATATATCGCAAAAAATTCTCATGCGGTTTAACGAGTAATGAGAAACCATCATTATATTAAATTTTATCAAATGATCATTTTAACCATCATCAACCATCAATTTAATACATTTATCAACTGATCATTTTAATCATCATTTTATTACATTTTATCAACTGATCATTTTAACCATTATCATCAATCATCATTTTATTACATTTTATCAACTGATCCTTTTTAACCATCACCATCAACCATCCTTTTATTACATTTTATCAACTGATCCTTTTAACCATCGCCATCAACCATCCTTTTATTACATTTTATCAACTGATTTTCACCATCAACCATCCTTTTATTACATTTTATCAACTAATCATTTTATTCAACTGGTATAAGAATTTAGAATTCAGAATTAACGTTTATTTGTTGAATTTAATTGAAAATCAAGAATCAGAAATTGAAAAAAAAAGCAAAAATATACTTTATTTAGAAGTATATTACCTATATTATTAAAAATATATTTTTTTATTAAGATATTATATGCTTTTTATATTTTTATATTACATTTTTACACATAATATATACATATATATAATATTATATATTATTCTGAGAATTAAATTACCTCTTACCTATAAATTGCTGAAAAGCATATTTTTCGAATACCATTCTATATGAACTCATTGCATCAATTCTATAAATTCGTATAGCTGAAATATTTTTTTTGTCTTCAGCGTCATTTTTTGCGAGTAATTAGAAATCACAGTTTTATTGAAAGTATTCAACTGGTAGAAACATGTAGAGTTTAAAATTAATGTTAAATTTGAATTTGTTGAACCGAATTGGGACTCAAATCAGAAAAAAAAACCGAAAGAAAAAGTAAAATATACTTTCCATTCACGAAAGATTAATCGGAATTTCGTTGCATGCAAGTTAAATGCACAAAGGCTAAATAAATATAAGTATCTATTGAGCCAATATGTATTTAATACTATTTTTGTCGAGATAAAATGATAAAAAAAAAAGTTAAAGTAATCATTGTAGGTAAATATTAGGCATTGTAAGTATATTTGGCAGATTCTTTAGAGACTTTTATCACAATACTAATAGAGAGTTCTACTCATGTTAAATCGACTAAGTTTATTCCCATAGGATACTTATAAAAACTCAATTTATAGAATCACCTTCATAGGGTATCGCTAATATTATAGGCTAATTTTTTAAAAATACCTATTGGATTAATTAAGGATTTCAGCTAATAATATTACCATACAAACGAAGGTAAATATAACGTTTTGGATATTTCGAATAATAAATGTATTTATTTTTTTTATTTTTGAAGCAATTGGTTTAAGATTTTTCTTAATAATGAATTTATTAGATTTTATTAAGATTTTTTTAATTATTAATTTTTTTCATAATGAAAAAATGAATATTAGCATATAGCTAATATTAGTTAATAAGAACGCTAATATTAGTTAATAACAACGCTAATATTAGCTTATAATATTAGCGATATCCTATTGACCCTCATAGGGTATCGCTAATATTATAAGTTAATTTTTAAAACAGCTATTGGATTAATTACGGACTTCAGTTAATAATTTTTATCACAAAACTAAAAGGTAAATATATTATTTGGATATTTTGAATAATATTTTGAATTTTTTTACTCTTGAAGCAATAGGTTTAAGATTTTTTTAATAATGAATTTAACAAAAAAATAAATTTTAGACATATATTATTTATGTTTCTGTTTTATTAAAGAATATATTAGAAATTATTTCAAATATAACTGACTTACTTATACTAATTGATTCAAGTAATAAATTATGAAATGTGAAATATTCTGTCGAATAATTTTAAAATTATGTTTGTTTAATGTTGTTCATTATTATGATTAGCTACTAATTATAATATAGCATCTTCAGGTTGATTAATGTCATGCTTCTTTTGAATTTTATTAGAACCTGTAGTAATCAGTTAAACAACAATAATTAAACATAAAAAATAAACATTAATTCTAAATCCTAAAATAATTATATCATTTGAATGAACGTAATAAAATAAATGTCATTACTCGTTAAACCATATGAGAATTGTTCAAAATTTATCAAAGATTTTATTTATTTAAATTTAAATAACGTTTATGTAAAATAAACTTAGATTTTTCTATTTTATATCGATCAATTTACTTTAAACAAAAAGTTTTCTTTAGTAATTTATATGTTTGAGACTTTTTTTAATCTTTAAAAAATATTGTTTGAAATAAAATTTTTATGAAATACAATATAGAAGGACAACAAACAAAATTTAGAAAAGATGTGAGAAAAAAGCTTTTTGTACTAAATAAAAAAAATACAAAAATAGATTTTATTTGCATTAAGTTGTTGTATTATTAGCAAAAGGCTTAAAATAATAATTTTGAATTCATATAACATTATTAGTATTAACTTTAAAAATGCTAATGAATCATTCCGTAAATTTAAGATTTTTAATAATGAATTTTTCAAGAATAAATTTTAGGCATATCTTATTTATGTTTCAGTTTTATTAAAGAATATATTAGAAGTTATTTTAAATATAACTGATAACTTATTAAATTAGTTCATTCAATAATAAACTAATTTTTAGTTTATTCAATAATAAACTAATTAACTAATTTGATGAAATGGGAAATATTCTGTCTAATAATATTATAAATTCTGTTTTGTTTAATGTGGTTCATTATTAGGATTAGCAACTAATTATAATATAACATCCTCAGTCATGTTTCTTTGAATTTTTATTAGAGCCTATAGTAATCATTTTGAAATGAGTTTCAAATCAGTTACTCGAAACAGAAATAAAATTCGTAAGAACGTCTCATTCAGAAAATTGTCACCGGATTGATTCATTTTACGACCTAATAAAACCAGCGTTGCATTCGTAAAAGACGAATCAAAATTTCATTGTACCTAGTTCAAACATAAGCAGCTTCCAGTTTCTTCATATGAAAAATAAGACGAACAAAAGATTATCAGATTCACTTATATTTCTTTTGCTCCAGCATTGCCCACGCCTTGATTTCTAATCTAAATGATTTCGTTTAGGACATGTCAATACTCAAGTATTTAGGTAGCATTGTTAAATGTCAACACTTTTCATTAAATCTAAAATGCCGATGTGTTGAAACGGATGAGAGTTGCAATCGATGATCGACAGTGGCTGAAGTCGATTATTAATATGGTGGAAGGGAGCACAGCGCACAGTCTGCTGGAGCCCAGGGCAAAACTCTTGATTGACGGGTGATTGCATCAGGGAGACAGGTAAACAGAAAACGGTCGCTGGAAATGAGACCAGACACCCGATCCAAGTTTCATTATTGCCTCTGATGTCTGACGGCTGACAGTTTTGCACCTCTCTGATGCAGCAATTGCAATCGTCTCCCGTGCAAGAAATATCGCCTTTACCAGTGGCAAAAATTTCCAGGAGTTTGATTCGTTGTTTCGCACCTGAAAAGTCACATTATTATACAAAGAATAACAGACTTCATTTAAAATCGATTTCTTTTTACTTGGGAAAGGGGGACGATTTTCCATATTCTTTGCTGTTGATGGAGCTTTTAAAGAAGAGTTCCAGGAGTACGGAGGATAGAGGGATTGATTTTAAAGCGTGCTTTTTTCTCCCCCGGGTCATTCCGATTGTTTGTACGAGACGCGAGACTTTATTAACAATAGATTGTGTTTATTTATTTAGATTACCTTTCTTTCTGAATCTTCGAGCATGAAATCTTTTGATGGCATTTCGGAACTGAGGGGATATAAATGGACTAATTTTAATGATGGCTGTGAATACTTATTTTGAAATGCCAGCTTTATTTGTAAGGGTTTTGACTATTTTAGATATAAAGGCTACACATTTTCTGCATTAAGGCACACATTCTCGAATTATATAGCTTTTTCCTTGGTCCCATATACTGTACTGGCATCCATAATGAACAACATTTTATTCGCTGGTAATGGCATGTAGCTTATAATGGGATCATCTATTCATACCAGTTACTAATGCAGCATCTCTTGAGTTTCTTTGAAAATAAAAGAAATTTTATATAAAAATAATGAATTAATATATTGTTTTTCCAGTAAATATTCATGATGTTTTTAAGAATCCAATTTCTGCTTCAAACTACACAGAAGTTAAACAGTTAATAGTGCACAGTAATATCCGATAATTTACACAGTGCACAGTAAAACAGTAAACAGTTGTTAAACAGTACACAGTAATCTCAGATAATTTAAATCACTTAGTGTTTCATTTGAAAAATTTTGAAACTTTTAAAGTGTTTTTATAAAGTACACAATTACAAGTTTAAAAAAATTATTTCTGCATTACTAAGAACATGAGTTTAAAGTGATGAATTTCTCGATAGCATGCTATTATGAACGTTTGTTTTTAATATTATCGCTTAACAAATATTTTTCAAATAAAATTTGATTAGAAATCATAACCACACAAATCAACCTTCATGTTTATTTATTCTGATAGTAATTTAGACCATTTTACATTAATTACGTAACTCGATGTTCTTATAATATTGTATCAATAAATTTCGAAAACAGTTTCATTACAGGTATTGAACTTTTCAAAGCACTATATCCTATTCCCATCTATTACCGCTATTAAACATTAAAAATATTTCTCGGAATTATATTTAATACAGAATTTTAGACTTATTTTTAACGTTAAATTTTACCTAAAAATTACAAAGTTATTCTTTTTCAATACAAAATTAGTTCGCAATTGAACTTCGAAAAAAATTTTGGTTTTTATTTCGATTTCAACTCTTAATGGAAAAATTCTCTACATATTCAGGTAGTTTTCCCTTCTTGTTTATGTATATATATATATATATATATATTGCTTTCTTAAATATTAATCAATTTAATCACCGCGCTTTTAAACTTATTTTTGGGACTTTCAAAAACATTTTATTGGTAATATAGATGCTGCTATAAAATAAAATAATTGAGTAATAAATATAAGCCCAATAAGTGGATTCAAACGTATTTTCTATCTATAATTCGCAGATTATGCGCTAAAAACCTTACATTTCAAGATGCAGATTATAGGCCACTAGGTGTGGAATTTTTTTCCGGAAGTTTCATAAAAATCGATTTTATGAAACCGCCACCTAAAAATGCTTTCGCACCTTTACAGAAGTCTAAATTAATAATTAACTGCGATATTGATCAAGATTTTCATCTCCCTAGCAAAATATGAAGATTACAAATAGTCTGAAAATTTCTCTTTTGTTTTCCTTATGGTCCTTAAATACCTATCTTCTGTCGTATTTCCACTAATTTAAATTTATAACATAACTTTGTAAACGCTCTTTAAAATTAAAAAAGACGAATCGCAAAAAATGGCAAAAATAATTTTAAAATGTTCACCAATGGCGTATACGGTAATTAAAGTGATGATTATAATTAACAGCAAAAAATTAGTTGTTAATGCTGCACTTTTTCAATATAAATAATATAATAGTATTTGACCAATATTCTAGTTTTTATGTTGACCATTTTTATGTTAAAGAAACAGAAGGCATTTAAAGTTATTTATACCGTTTATCAGCTGGCCAGGTGGTAAAATGGTCAGCCAGCTGACCGCTGGGTACTTTGAAAAGGAAGGGGGGGGAGACAGTTTGATAGGTAGGGTTGCACCAGTCTATTTATCATGCTTCGCAAAAGTGTGTTGAACTTTACTGTCAGTTTTATTATCTTCTGATTTTGATGTTTTCATCTTATTTATGTAATATGTACATGTATATAATGTACTAATTCACCAGTTAGATTTTACATTTTCTAATTTTTGAATTCAAAAATTAGACTAATTAGTTTGTTCATTATTTATTCAAAAAAAGAAGAAAGGAAAATTTTTTATAAATACAAGAATACTATTCACTTAATTCTCCTTTTTATTTTTAATTATTTGGTGGTATTAATTTCCTGAGGTAAAATATTTTCTTTTACAATCAATTTGTAAATCTTCAGTAAATAATCGAAAGATAAAAAAAATATTGCATAGTTCTGATTCTCAAATAAAGGATATTATTGTCTAACTTGTAGTAAATTAACAATTAAGCTGACTTAATTGAATAATTTTGAACAAGTTCCTTGAATTTACATACTGGGCTCTGATTTATTTGTTTCTAATTATTCTAAAAATGAAGCAAGACTATTAAGAACAAATTCCTTCAATAGAGTCATCGTTACTAATGATTAAATATTTAACTTTTACGAAATAATTACGACATTAACATTTTGCAAAATTAAAAATGGAAAACGAACTACATTGTCTTTCTTATAAGAGTAAATGTGAAATGATCTGAAAGTAAATGGAAAATTCCAAATCAAATTTCTAATTCCAAACAGAGGTTTGGTTTGCAGCTCTACTGTCATTTTTTTTGTTTGCACATTTTGGAATAATTAGACCTGGATCTACAGCTTATCGTTGATTACGAACCACTAACAAAGATCATTGCCACAGGCAGGATTCCGAATAAATCAAAAGTCTGTGGTACCAAATGCCACAGCGCTATCCAATTGGCCATCAGACAGCTCTCCAAACAGAGGATCTTTTATCATGTTAGTGTAATGTTTAAACACAAATAAAGGAAGATACATATATACTCATTTGAAAATAATAATGCATGACATACTTATTTCTAGATTCAAATAGAATTTTATTGATTGAAAAACACTTTTATTTAGTGGCACGGCAAACCAAAATAGTTAGGGTAAACAACAGGTCCATTTCACTCAAGTCGAAAGTTTATAATCGTTTAAACCAATATACATACAGCAGCAGTGTTTGATGAGTACAAACTATGGAGATACTACACAGTATCTAGCAAGACAGCAAGCAATAGTTCTGAAAACATCTTCCGCGAATCTCACTCGCTGGAGCTTATGGTCAACAGATATTTTATTTTAAAACCGAGGCCACCCCATATATTCGTACATAATCTGTTTAACCAGCCGATGGGGGTATATTTGCCACCACAACAAACGCCTGTGCCTGTAACGCTTGACTTTTCAGCTCACCAAAATCAACCCACCAGAATTACTGGCTCGTTTGTAATTCTGGTACCAACAGCTGCAAACAGGACCTTGTTGACGAACGGTGCCTTCTGATTTCCATATTTTCTTTGAGGTCCACGGAAGCTTGGTGAATGGGGGAAAATCGAAAGATCAATATTGAAACAAATCGGAGGGACTGCATAAGAGGGAGGGGATCATGAGAAATTGAAAAGAGGCCGACCGATCCCGAGCCCACGTAACAAAAGATCTTAGCCTTAAAAAATATTTTTCAGAAGCCCCACACGTCCTTATAGCTTCAATAAAAATTCTTTGTCACAATTAAAACCGTTATGGAAGATTAATGTATTTGCCAACGGGATCTCAGCGTCTGGCGAAGTTAAGAAGCCAAAGTTCTTGGATATTTTTAAAGAATTTAATAGTGGTCCGGTCAATTTGTGCCAAAATAACTCTATTCCGTCTATTGCAGCCCAACTTCAAAAAATAAATCTTTCTATGAAAGTTTGTTTTTGCAACAATTTATAACCACTTTTTACTAAATATTTACTGATTAAACAATATTTAAGTCTGATTTTGTTTTCTTTCAAATGTTGGGTTTCCTACATAAATTCCATTTAATTACTATTAATGCAGAGAACATTAATAAATTAAATTTTCTATGAAAATGTTATTTTATCTTTATATTATTATGTTGTTTAATCTCTATGGAAGTTTGTTTTTATAAATATTTATAAACCACTTCTTACCAAATATTTACTGATTAAACAATATTTAAGAAACCATTTTGTTTTGTTTTCAAATGTATGAGTTTCTACATGAATTCCATTTAATTACTATTAATACAGATAACATTAATAAATTATCTTATTAAGTTTTTTTCTTTATATTATTATATTATTTTGAATCTTTTTTAAAAGATTGTTTTCATAAAAATTTATAAGCCACTTATACTAAATATTTACTGATTAAACAATATTTAAGAAAGATTTTTCTTTCCAAATGTATGGTTTTACCACATGAATTCCACTTAATTACTAATAACACAGAGAACATTAATAAGTTATCCTATTATTAAGTTTTGGTATAAATCTGTAGTATTTACCTTTTCGGTTCGATAGACATATTTTCAGGCCGTTTTATTAATCTTAAAAAAGGACAATCTGTCTGAGTGCAATTTTTCGTGATAGTAGAATCATCAAACTCAAGGATGTAGTTCATTTTCTAAGCCCGGTATCTTTAGATCTTAAATATCAAAGGATTTATGCATAAGAATAAAAAATAAGTATAAATATATATAAAATTTTTAAAATTTGAATAAACTGAATTTAATATATTTGAGTACATAAGGATCTAACATTGGGGGGATATATGTGCTGTTTTCTATATTTTGTAATACTTAAATCCAAACTGCTATTAAATAAATTCATTGCAACAAAATACACATGAAAAGTTTTTAAAAACAAAATTATTATTAATACAATAAAAAGTTCAGTTGGTTAAGTAATTTATTGCTAAACTACTATACCTTCGAAAATTAAATAAAAAATAAAATGTAACTTTTATTTTAAGCGAAAAGGTGGGAATATAGACTTTATTTATACAGAATACTCCATTATATTGTATTTTGCATATATTCGGCTTTAAGAAATAATACAAAGGGCATTTGAGTTTATTTTTTGTTGTTTTTTTTTTTTAATATTTATCTTTAACAAACACAACAATTTATTTTTAGGAACGTGCATGGCAAAATTTTTATTTGGCATTTTGTTCTTTTATTTGCATTTTTTTTATTCTTTGTCTTTTAAATGACTTTTGTACGTATTTATAACATGTCAATGAAGAACTAGAAAATTTTCAATACATTTTAATTATAGCCAACACATTTTCCATTAAATAGAACGAAGGTCTCAAATATAAAAGAATTAAAATATATTTATGCGTTACATTTTAAACACATTGAATATTTACTTGTTATTTTTACTTCTTTAAGCATACTTATTTTAATAAATTAAATATTTAAAAAATAATCATAATTTATTCAGTAAAAATTGTTGTATTTAATAGTACAAACTTTTCTCAAAGCACGCTTCGCTAATTATTTTTAATTTGCTTAATAACTCCATCCTACAAATCCAAAGCCCTACAATTTATACATAGTGTTCTTTTTTATTATTAAAAAAACCGGAATTGCTACAAGTATCACAGCATCGTACCTTTTCGAAAAAGAAAGACAACCCTGACTAGCCATTAACTTCGAAATAATTTATATTAAACAAAAGTGTCCCTATAATAAGTATGTACCTGACAAGAATTAATTATGCGCTGGAAGCTATATCAACAAGATGTTCTTGATAATTTCGCCAAACAGCGCTTCCACGCCAAATTAAATTCTGCGAGCTAGTTCTAACGCCTAGTATTCCTTTTTTATTGAAGGCAGAGCGCAATGTTTGATTACGCCTATAAAAAGCTGTGAAGCTCCCTTCAACGGATCTGGAATGTTTGCTCGGAGATCACAGAACAACGGACTCCTCTTTCATCCTTAGGACCTCAGACATCGTTTGAAACCTCCTCAATGCCAGGTAAACACAGGGGATGGCTTCTTCTATGGACTCCAAAATAGGAACTGTGGAAAAGTTAGGGAGGAAAACATCTCGTGCAAAGACTATCTCCACACATGTATAAACAAGGTCCATTCCTCTCTTTTGCTACCCAAACTATCTCTTCGCATGGCGGAGTTGATTTCCCTTCCACCAGAGGAAATGGACATTCTGATGCCAGCATTTGAATATTGACGCAATTAACCCAATCTAACACGGTCGTTAGGTTCCTTGGAAATTTCACGTTATACCGAAACAAAGGAATAGTATAAAAAGCAAAAGATTAGGTTCAAAAATTATAAAATGCAAGTATTATGTCTTTTCGAACTAAGAGAAACATGTTTAATAGAACAATAATCGATTAAAAAGTATTTACATGTTAATAAATAAGGGTTCTTCGCTAACTTTAAAAGTTTATTGATTTAAAGTTTTCTGATTTTAAATTCAAAAACTTTATTTTTTATTAACTATCGACAGACCTTTGTTCGTGATTAGAATATTGACGCAATTAACCCAATGTCACACTGCCGTTAGGTTCCCTTAGACATTTCACGTCATACAAAACAAAGAAATAGCATAAAAAGCAAGATTAGTTTATAAAAATTATAAAAGTGTAAGTATTATGTCTTTTTTAACTAAGAGACGCATGTTTAATAGAACAAAAATGGATTCGAAGTATTACATGTTAATAAAGGATTTTTTCTTCGCTAACGTTATTGACCCCACCGCTAATGTTAACACTGAAGTTATTGATTTAAAGGTTTTTGGATTTTAAAATATCCAAAAACTTTATTTTGCTCTAAATAAATTCTTTAAGAGTTATTTCTTTAAATCGATAGACCTTGTTCAGAGTTAGAAATGAATTTACAAAAGAAATTTACTTTTAAAATGTTCAATTATACATATCAGAAAATATTTAGTCCCTGTAACAACAGTATATTCTGGCTGTCAGTGCCACAGGCTTCGCTTCGAGTCCGCCGGTGCCATGGATGTTTGTAGTTGTTCGAATTCCACTTTAAACCGTAGATCCTGGTCAAATATGATTGTTGGACGTAGAGCTGACAACTATATCCAGTAAAAAGAAAACATTTCATATTTCGGAATCTGCCAATAGACAGACTGCCTTGGTTCATTATTGTGGGGCTCCTACGTCATTGAAGAAGAATCCTTTTATAGCAAGCCGTAACT
>BPLR01010151.1:0-27773 GCA_021605095.1 Caerostris extrusa
TTGTCTTGGTGAGGTAAAACATACAGACACAAAAAACCGTATCTAACAATGGATAACTACCAACAAGAAAGTTCAATGTACTAGACCTTAGAGAGCAAAAGTACTCCCAGAGGAGCCTGCAATCAAATTGCAGTATTTTGGTGACATCATGTAATTAAAATAAGTGTACTATATTTGGCGATATTCGCGTTTTGCATTTTTTCGTTCATTTGCATTTTTTGTATTAGCTACTGTTCGTCGTGTTTTCGTGTGTTTTACAATGAGTTCGATTGAATAACAAATAGTTGAGGAATACCAGATGAGCACCTTTTCCCCAAAAGTGCAAATTTCAACATTTTCACTATTTCAACTATGCACGAATATGTATTATGCATTTATCTGTTTCTGTATACATTTGATTTTTATATATTACTTATTCTTATTTTTCTAATTTTAAATAAAATTGACTCTTACCTTTTATTATGTTAATTACTTTTCGGAAATTTCATGGTGAAAAAGGCATACTTATTAAGATGTAAATATAAGATGTAATAATATCTATATATTAATAATGTTATAACATATAGATGTAAAATAACATTTTTTTGCTTACATATTTTTATAGACTCATTCTTTTAAAAATTGCATTAAAAATGTTAATTCCTTTTTCCTTCCTTTTCTATCATGTATGAAAACTGGTTCTTTTAATAATTATGAATTTTAACTTAAATACAAGTTAAAATTTATGCAATGAATAATTCATGCACAATCAATAATGCAATTTTTATTGATTGTGTTATCATAATTGAATTTGTAAATGTGCACACCGTTTGTTTAAAAAAATGTGCACACTCGAGAATATGGCATGCCAATTCAACACAATACTACTGCTGACCTTAGAGAGCAAAAGCACGCCCAAAAAATCCACCAAGCGACCAAATAAGGATTATCACCAAAACGAGTTTGGCTCAGTTTTCTTTTTGTCAATAAAATAAGACCCTGACGTTTACAGGGTTGCACAGTTTACGATGCCCAAAGCAGCGTTGGATTGATTCGTTGTAGATTTTCGGAGTGCATTGGTCGCGCAGCGACCATAAACCTCCGTCCTTGAAAAATAGGGTTCTTGTCGATTGGTCTAAGTCCATTGCCAGTGTGAAAAAATGTTAAATTTATAGAAAAAGTAGATAATTGAATAAAAATGACAAATAAATAAACTAATTAAAAAAAAAAAAAATTAAGAGATAAAAAAATACAGAATTAAAGGAATTAAAATTACAAAATGAAAGCATACTGTAGTCAAAAAGAAAAGTGAATAAAAAACTGAGCACCACCGTAATGAAAACCAGACATCCATTGCAGTACAGAAGAAAGCATTTTTCCTTCTGAAAGGGAAATAGTGATTTTAACTATTGATATTTAAAACAGATCGCGGTTTTTGGGAGAGAAATATCATAGCTGTAATTTTGAAGATCTTGTAATACAAGATTGTTAGAGTTGGAGAGATTATTATAAAAATGAATCGCTAGTTTTACAACATATTCAACAAAACTGGGGATAGACCTGGTATATCGTATTTCTAAAGAACCAAGGCGAATCCGTGCTCAATTGGAGACACCTCTGGCAGAACTTTTGCTACAATAATTAAAAAAAGTGACAGCATCAACGCATCCGGTGAAATTTCCCTTTGCCTAAGAACCGATAGCGCCGCCTGGTGGTTTCATGGTGCACAATTCCTCTCCCCAGAAGCCTCGCTCTGAGATCTACTTGAAGACACAACGATTCGCGTGGCAGCGAAAGCACGCGATGAAATTATGACTATTATGTATTTTGAGGAGCTCCTCGGCTGCCAAGCAGCCGATAGCTCCGAACTAGATATAATTGTAACAATACAGTTACTATTGTGTTTAATCATGTAAAAAATTGATTTTATTATATAAAATAATAGTTATTTCTTATAGTGGTAGGTAAATTCGAATTAATACAAATGGCCAAGTTAGTTTAATTTTTCTAGTTATTATTATATAACAAACTATAGAAGAATTTTAACGCGGAATGCACCTAAATAGAACGTTTAAAACTATACTTTTTGATCAATCGTTACAGAATTTTAATTTCAGCTCAAAACATTCTGTGTTTACTGAAAGAAAAACTCGTAAGTGCTTTATATATATTTCCAATTTCATTCAGCTTTACAGGATGGGCATTTTTAATTCAATATTATTGTATTCAAGATTTTTAATAATTGATTCTATTGTCTGATAAATTCATCCCAAGTGTAATATTAAACAGAACATATTTCCTCCAGCAGATGGCGCTTCAATCTTGGTATTTTATTTCCCGAGGGAAGATAATTCAAAAGAAGAACAGGAATCAAAAGAAATATGTTTGATAAAAAAGCGCTCTGCTAGCATAAACAGCCTTTGAAAAAAAGGAAGTTGACCAATTTCTTTAAGTAAAACTGGTAGCGGTGTCCATCTTGAAAGACCTGTCGCAAAACGCAAAGCCAGATGATATAAGGGGTTAAGTATTTAGAAATCACTATGGCTAGATGAGATAAAAATAGTAGTTCCATATTCCAGTAAACTATGAATTGTGGTATTTTTTATTTGAATTAAATGAAGGATCGGCAACCGCATCGATCGGAATTAGCCGCAATTGTGATGAAGAAGTGACAGTTATGAAGAAGTTTCTTTATGTTAATAAAATATTTATACATATAAAATATATCAAAGCCCAAAATTCTAAATCCTTCCAGAATTCCAATTCTTCCAGAATTCTGTACCAAATTATTAAAAAATAATAAATGCAAAATCCATTTATTGCTTTTTTTTTTTTAGCAATTTTATTTTTAAATTAATGTTAGGGATATGTGCTATGGTTTTTTTCTTAACTTTTAAAGCACAATTCCACATGTATGTCTAACATCTCAAGATTGTAAAAGATTTTTTTTTTTTTCATTTAATTTCAAGAAAAGAAAGAGTAAAAAGGAAAAGTAAAAAAAAACCCTGTTTTTCCGACTTTGGAAATGTTTATCAAGCATAATGGCGCAATCTACCGGCGAACTGAATAGACAAAATTTGAAGACCTATTTTGTATGGTGTTTGCCTATGATTGTTTGTCTGTGATTCTTTGCAACTTTGATGTTCATTATGTATTTTAGCTTAAAATTTTTAATTTTATTTTTTTGGGCATCGCCAACGGACGATAACTTTAGCTTTTTCGATCCCTTGCATTAATTGTTCTCAAGCAAGGCATGTTTTTCTTAAAATTAATTGTTTTATTTTTATTCATTACTTGAAGCTAATTAATTTTTAGTGCTAATAGTCATAATTTCATCGCGTTTAATTAAATTAAGAGGCGGAGGTTTTCGTGGTTCTTAAAATCACCTTGGAACTCCGTAACCGGCCAGTTACCCTACGACGATTTGTGTTGGTGCGAAGAAGCGCGATGAAATTTTGACTATTTGTATTTCGTGGAGCTCCTTGACTGCGAAGCAGCCGTTAGCTCCTACTCGAATAAATTGCAAAAATAAATATAGTTAGTTATAAATCTAAAAATTGAATTTTATGTATAAATATAATTATTTCTTATAGTGGTAGGTAACTCAAAATAATACAAATGGCAAAGTCAGTTTCATTTTTCAGCTATTATTATATAACAAACTATAGAAAAATTTTAACGCGGAATGCTCCTAAATAGAACGTTTAAAACTATACTTTTTGATAAATCGTTACAGAATTTTAGTTCCAGCGAGAAACTTTCTGTGTCTGCTGAAAGAAAAACTTGTATGCCTTTTATATATATTTCCAGTTTCATTCAGCTTTTCAGGATGGGCATTTTTTATTCAATATTATTGTATTCAAGATTTTTAATAATTTATTCTATTGTTTGATAAATTCATCCCAAGTGTAATATTAATCGGAAGATATTTCCTCCAGCAGATGGCACTACACATTAATTAGCGTAATACTTAGCCATTATTCGATCCAAACTATTTTAATAGTATAATTTAAAATGTAAATTTAATCACATTTCTGATTTCATTCTTTACATTTATTCTTTTTCAAAATGCGCAATTGTTTTAATGACAGGACAAGTGAAATTTGCATAGATTTAAATATTTTGTATTCGCAAATCATCTAAACGGAGTTGATTATTTTGATCATCAAATATAAAAGTTGTCTCTAAGAACATCATAAAATAATGCACATTATTTTGGTGGGTGTCAACTAGGCGTTAGATAACCTTTCAATTCATTAAAAAAAGTTGTGTTTCTATAATGCGTTTTACCTCACCAAAACAATCCGCCTAAACTAGAAAGATTTCATATAAAATTTCTCTTACCTTTCCAGTGGAACGAATTTCAAAGACAGATATATCCAAAGCTAGTAGAGAAGTAGTTAGTCAAGTTTAAACAATTCCATTACAATATTCACATTCCATTAACGAGAAAGATTTGTATCACGACGTGATGTAAAACGAATTCGTGCGTATCTGTGATTACCACATGCCATCTGTCAAGGTCCTCCTTGACTGTAGTTGAGATAGCGTACGCCAGCCCCGATCTATCACAATTATCGAAATCTTTCCCCACAACAATATACTTCAACAATACATTTTTACTGACGACACGGCTTAAAACTCAATTAATCCTAACACATTTCAAGAACTATGAAATCGAAACACCTACGCCTGAAATGCTTCATAAGCAAAACAAACTACTTAATTTAGGTTGTATTAATATTAAATTATGTAAAAAGCATTCGTAACATGTTTTTTCACGTAAGTATTAGAGAGTTTTTGCATAACGTTTTTTTATCGCCCGATATTTTTTTCTTCCTATCGCGCATGCTCATTGGAATAGCTCCGTAGTGCAGTATTACAGATATATATGCGCAATAGGTACAATGTTTTCTCTGAGCATGTGCGCTAGGAAGAAAACTATCGGACGATAAAAAACGTTATGCAAAAACTCTCTATTATTTATATTACGCCACGTTAATTTCCACGATTACTATTAACTAAAAGAAGATTCGGTGAATCATGAGGGCGCTGATGTAAGCGACTCATGATTCACCGAAGGCGCTGATGCGACCCACCAAAATGATGCAAAACCCACCAAATGATTTTTCCGTTGTTAAGCTTATTTTATATTAACGATCAGGGCCGGATTTAGATGAAAAGAGACCCTGTTCTTTACCACTTATGAGGCCCTCCCATTTTTCAGTTTGTAAATTACATGAGAGATAATAAAATACATCATTATTATGATATATATCACTATGTTAAATGAAACATGTTGTGATGGGTACTAATCTTTATATAAAATATGGCACAAAAAAAAAAAAAGTCGAGGACACTTATTTGGACATTTATTCTCAGCATCCTATATAGTACTTGCAACAATAACTAATCAAATATAACACACAACAATTACAAAGAAACAAAATTCACATAATAAAAATCTTTGACTGCGAAAATAAAATATGCAATAAAAATTATCCTATTTTCTATCAAATTAAATTAAATATATTCAATACATTGAAGATAAATTTATTTCCTAATAATTTTCATTTAAAGCTTACGTATGAATTATTATGAATTTTAAGTTTTAAACTGAACCAAAAATGGAACTTTATTTAAACAAAATCCAGATCACAAAAAAGAAAATATCAAATTGTATATCATATTAAATTTTATGTTGATAGTTGTTTTATTTAAGAACGTATTCAGTCCAAGTATACATTTAAAACAAAATAATAGATTAGAAGAATTTCTTTCTTAACTTTTTCACACAGAATTCTTATATAAGTACATCATTCATAAGTGTAGTGTTTACTGTTTTTAGAATAGTGTAATTCTAATGTTGTTACAATTTGAATGTAGCCATTTCTTGATCTTGAGGCCCTAGGCTGAAGCCTAGTTAGCCTATACAGAAATCCGGCCCAGTTAATAATATACGAACAGTAGTTTCGAATCAATCATTTCACCGTCTCGTTCGAATTACTTCATCTTTTAAATTTTTGATAAAACTCTTGTTACAAGCGTGATTAAAAGGTACAGCTTTTATCCATGGTAAAAATTTAAATAATTACTTACATTTGACAGTGTTTGTAGATCGGGTGGTAAGTTTAGCAATAATAGTGAATGAGAACGACAAATGCAATATTCTAATTTTTGGTAACTTTGTATTTAAGTTTATAAAATTGAATTAAATTTATATAATACATGTTTTTTTATTTCCTATCGTTTAAAATTAATATAGTTAATAATTAGTTATTTTTAATGATCCTATTGATTGAGAAACAAATAGCAATATGGTGCTCTATTAACACCAACCTAAATGAGAATAGTCAGTCTTTACAGTTTATCGCAGAAACTTGTGCCCAAGTGGGCCTTAAAACCCTATTTGGTCAAAATGAATACATGGCGATAAATAGGAGAAACATGGTTATCAAAAAACAGGAATTAAGTAGTTAAGGAGTATGTCCCCAAGTTAAAAATTTTAAGAAGAAAATTGAAATAAAAATAAAAATAATCCAAAAATTAAAAAAAATTAAATACAATAATTAAGTAGTTAAAGAAGAAAACAATATACAACAGTAATATAGAAAAATATAAAACTGCAAAGTAGAAAAATAAAAAGAGATTCCACAAGAGGATAAGGTAACCGCTGCCAGAAAAGATGACGAAAGGACGAGTTCGTCTAGCAGCCTTGTAAATTGTATAGAACCGCCCTGGGGCGTTTAGCATTTTCCGGCAGAGAAAAATCGTATCTCGAGAGATTACGAAATTTCATCGTTCGGAATATGTTCAAGATTTGTATAGAAATTTTCAACAAACTTCAACCTAATTGAGAATAATTTTATTAAAATAGTTGGTTTTAAATAAAAATGAAAGAAAAATACAGTTAAGTGACATAATTTAACTGGACTACGGCACAATTCGAATATAAAATAAATATTCGACACACAACCTTATGTTATACACCACTATTTTTAAAATGCAAGAATTTAACCATGTAAATACTTGGTTGTTGCCAACTATAGTCGGGAGCGTAGGTTTCTGGCACATCCGACCATGATCGCTCTCGCTTAGCCGACCTGGTCCGGAACAGTGCCGATTCTCTTCCATTTCTGTGTTGGACTTTGCTGCTTCCATTAGAGAGGCATGTGAGGTCTTCCGTTCTAATTGCCGAGTTTCTAGCTAGCGACTCGGCGCTGGGTATATTCGGCTCTTTCTCCTGGAAATTCTTACCTGTTGTGTAGGGGGTAGGGGCTTGCTGTCATTGAATTCAAACGCTCCCAAAATTGCGGCACTGCAAGTCGTAGTTTGCCCTTTTTTTATTAAAATTTTGAGATTTTACTGAAAAGAGATCTTACTAAAATTACTACTGTGCAGTAAGACCAATTCTTTTTTTTTTTTCAAATACTCTTTATTTATTCTTCTAAATTTATTCCGTCGCCTTCAAAGTAATTCCCTCCGGACACAATGCACTTATGCCAATTTTTTTCTAAATTTCAATGCATGCTAAAAAGTCATCCGCAAGAATGGCCTTCAAAGCCCGCGCCGATACACGTTCAATCACTTCAATCGACCCAAAACGGTGTCCATGGAGTGGTCTTTTGAGTTTAAGGAATAGCGAGAAGTCGCACGGAGTGAATGCGATGGTTGTGGAACGGTATGGGTTTCATTTTTGGCTAAACAATCACGAAGAATCAATGCAGTGCGAGCTGGCGCACGTAGTGTTTTCAGTACCAAGCGAGATTTGACGCGTATTAGGCCCAAACTGAAATTGACCTATCCTTTCGAAATTCCAACATCATCAGCAAAGTCTCTAATTGTAAATCGACGTTTTGCAAGTACCAAATCTTTAATTTTTTGCACGTTTTCTCAAGAAAAAAATTTTTTGTCATTTCTTTCCGAAGAGAGAGCGGAAGTTATTTGAAAAATATATAATAAAACCATCACTCAAATTTGACTGCTGACGAGCTATATTGTGGTTGGTTATATTACATTCAATTAGTGTTTTATACTAATGAGACCAACCTGTCACTCAAATCTGACAGCAGATATTCGGTATTATGTATGAGTTAGCAGATATTCGGTATTATTTATAATAGTCAGTAAATTAGTGAATGTCTGCGCGACCTTCACAGGTCGAAACAACTACAGATTGAATATGAACTATACCATGAGTTGTTCCATCGTTATTAGTGGTAGACCCCGAGCTGAGAAATGTCTACTCCCATGAGAAGTGAGGGAAGCTGGCACCTTCCCTCTTCACGGAATGTAGAAGGACCTTTTTTTTGGTGAAGGAGAGAGAGATTTCTGCAACGAGTCGACCAGGAACGTTATTTTTTTTTTTCCTTTTCTCTGAAGTGACTGAATAGACCGGAGTTTTTCGCCTGTTTTCAAAGTGAGCCCCTTGTGGTTTCGTTCAGCACGCCGTGTGATAGTTAAGATATGCCGCAGACTAGTGCATTAGATTTGTCATAGACTCGAAAACATTCCCGAATCTAAAAATTTCCGAACGTTAAGTGAACTGCAGTTGTGTATCTAATTTATATGGCTATTTTTCATTTTTTTGTGTATAGAGTTCTTTACATATATAATGTTCGTAAATAAAATTTAAAGGTGACTCGTCGCAGATCTCTCTCTTCTTCACCAAAAACTCCTTTTCCTCCTCCGTCAAGTGGGGAGTTGTCAGCTTCCCTCACTATATAGTTATATAGAACCTGAAAATGGCCCTCTTCTTGTAAATGTTATAGGTCTAATATCGGCTAAGACGTTACAATATACACTCAAGAGCCAAAAACATTATGACCACCCCTACATTTTGAATGAACTCGCCTGGATGACGTGGAAGGCACGTGATCAAGTGGAAGTGATATTTAACTGGTATTAAGTGGTGGTATTAATCCATGCCAAGGCAGGTTGAAGCTGTGTTGCGCGCCAAAGGTGGTCCAACTCGTTTTTGACAGGTGGTCATAATGTTTTGGCTCTTGAGTGTACATTATATCTAAAAGGTGACATTAATTTCCCTTTAAGGGCTATTTAAAGGGTTCGTAGCGTCCCTACTTCTCTTCAACCCCAACGGAATCACTTTCAGGAAAGAAACGAATGCATATTAAATGTGCTTGTCTCTAGCATATAGATGAAGATTATTGTGGCCACTTAAGTTTGAGTAGAATTCTTTCCAATTTGATGCGTTATGCATCATGCCACTCAATTTTGATTTTTATAATAAATAGTTTGTTACTTGTAAAACAATATACACAAATATAAAAACAAAAATGTAAATTTTTAATTGCATTTGTATGAACACATTTGATGAGATTTTAAACATAAAATCTTCATTCCAATTAAAGATTCCTTCACAATCGTTACTTCTTCTTTTGACAGTAGAAACAAAACATTGCTGAAAGCAAGACGAATATAGCAATACTACTCGAAATTTGCAAGATGTGCCACCATACTGGAATATCTGAAAATATATAAATAAAAGCAAATTAAAATTATAATGAATGACAATTAGAAAACGTATCAGAAAGAGAAGAAACATTTAATTCAATAAATGTTCAGGATTGTACTACATAAAAATTAGAAGGTATCTGATGTGTCAATATCTATTATTGTATTTGATTTTTTTGGTAATAATTTCATGAATAAAATTTGTACCCGACTCGTGGCTTAGCTGATGAGCATGAGGGCGGAGGTTCCCTCCGCTGGCGGATTTGTTGTAGACACTGTTTCAAAAATATAAGGAGACTCGATGGCGTTTGGGATGTTCATCATCTTGCCTCATTAGTCAGACTAATTGGTGGGAGTTTTCCGGGTTTTCTCCCACACGATAAGTAAATGAGGGGTAGTTTCCCTAAAGGTCCTCCCGGAAAGCACTGCCCTCCTTTAGAGACACGGAGCAAAAGTCAGACTTCTATCTACGGGTGCTCCACCACAACAGAAGCTGCCCTTTTCCTTCCATCCATGAGTAGACTGATCATGGGATGTACGTTCCGCACCACAGGACACTGAAGATTAGACACACACTCACACATACACTTAAATTTGTTGATGCTAATCTCTGACTGAAGGCCAGAGATTAGCATCTTATAGTATCTGAAATGTTAGTTTAAATTCTGAATGAAAAAGGAAGGGATTGGAGTAAATTAATTCAGAAATTTATTCTGAAATTTAAAAAAAAAAATATTTGTGATTTTAAATTTAATTAAAATATATGATTAACAAGTAAATAATTGACTGCATTAAAAACAGCTTAATATTTTATTAAGAATTTCTTAAATCAATAATTAATGCGTTTTTAATACATTTATGGCACTTACCAAACATTTAATTTTGTCAAATAATTTGCTTTCTGAATAAAGTATCATGAACAAACATTAAGTTAAATTTAAAAGTAAATTAATTAATAATAAAATATTTAAATTTAAACATTTTCTTTATAAACTTTTAAAATGTTTTCTTTTTAATGCAAACTGAAGCATTCTGCAAATAAATGAGGTGTTTTTTACCTGATTTTGTTTCAATCTTGCTTTCACATCGAGAGCCAGTGTAACCTTTGAAACATCTAAGTAAAAAAAAAAAAAAAAAAAAATAATAATATATAAAAAAATCAAATACAAAAAAAAACATTTTTAAAACTGAATGAATTAGAAAAATCTCCTTTTTTGCTAATATTTACTTTACTTAGATCAATTATAAAGTACTTATATATACACTCAAGTGCCAAAACATTATGACCACCCCTACATTTTGCAATGAACTCATCTAGATGACGTGGAAGGCACGTGATCAGGTGGAAGTGGTATTTAACTGCTGCTAGAGAGTCTGAAGAATCATTTTTTCACTTACTTCTGTGTGTAAGTGGAAAGGCTGCACACTGTTCAGCGGACACTGTTGGGGCTACGCAGCAAACGTCCCACTCGTGTGCCTTTGCTGACCAAGCGTCGTCGCCAACTACGCCTGCGCTGGGCCCGGGAACATCGTGACTGGTCCATGGATCAGTGGGAGAGAGTTGCCTGGTCAGATAAATCACGGTTTGTCATTCATCACGCCGATGGCCGTGTCAGGATACGCCGTCTTCCAGGCGAACAGTTGCTCCCTCAATATACAGTAGGTCATACACAGGCCGGTGGTGGCGGTATTATGCTTTGGGGGACGTTCTCTTGGGCATCTCTGGGACCCGTGGTTGTGGTAGAGCAGACCATGAATGCTACAGGGTATCTGAACATCATTGCGGACCAGTTGCACCCTTACATGGCCTCCGTTTTCCAGCTGGAAATGGAATGTTCCAACAGGACAACGCCCCTTCTCACAAGGCTAAAATTGTGTTGGAGTGGTTCCAGGAACATGATGCTGAATTCCAGTTAATGTCCTGGCCGCCTAACTCACCGGATATCAATCCGATAGAACACATTTGGGATGTCCTGGAACGGCACCTCAGAGTTCAAAGACCACCAATTTGCAATATCTCGGATTTGCGTGACCGTTGCTTAAACATCTGGTACAATCTGTCTCCGGCCATCTACCAAGGACTTGTGGCATCCATGCCAAGGTGGGTTGAAGCTGTGTTGCGCGCCAAAGGTGAGCCAACTCGTTATTGACAGGTGGTCATAATGTTTTGGCTCTTGAGTGTATGTAAACATATGCATAGATATTTTATTTTATTAGTATTTTAATTTATTTATTTAAGTAGTTATTTGAATAATAGATATTTTAAAAACGTTAGTTTCATATATATTTTAATAAATTTTTACATAAATATTTAGTTGGAGTTTAATAAATACTTGAATTTTTATAAATTTGTATCTCAGAAAAATGCTAATATATTTCTAATTTCTTATAATGTTAATGCTCTTATATTCTTTTTTCTTATAATGCTAATTTATTTCAAGGACTAAGTATATTTCGTAAAGTTATTAGAAAATTCTAATTGTTACTATAACACAATTACTACGAGTAATTAAATCTATTTTATTAAAGAATCTTCTTGATTAAGATGAAGAATTAGGCCATTTGATCGATAACTGTTGAATATTCGCGATAATATTATGATTTGAATCAGCGATAATGTATAATTGATTGTTGTTTCAATTTTGTGGGAAATCATCAATAGAAATATCAATATCTTGACATCTGTGTGAAAGGGGACAATTAAATATTCATCAGTGCTTGAGTTACGCTTGGCTATGTGAGACGCTAAACCTGATTCCGGCGATTGTTGAAATGTCTGAATGAATTGAGCAAAGAACTTGCATTCAATTAATGTTTGCGGAAAGAAACGTATAGAATGTTGCAGAAGGCATTCGGTGAGCATTCCTATATCGGAAAGAAATGTTTACAAGTGGTATAAACCGGGGCCAGCGAGATAAGTCAAGTCAAAAGAGCGATGAATGAACAAACTCGCTGGCCCCGCATAGACCGTTCAAAGAAGGCAGATAACGCGTTGAAGACGAAGAGCCCTCTGGCCGACCAACAACCTCAACTGACGAAGCTCACGTCCAAAAAATTAAAGATTTGTTGCCTGCAAACCGTCGATTTACAATGAGAGACCTTGCTGATGATGCTGGAATTTCAAAAGGATCGGACAATTCCATTTTAAAAGATGTTTTGGGCCTCAAATGCATCAAATCTCGATTGGTATCAAAAACACTGATTTTTTTTTTTTTTTTAAAAACATCGTAGCGTTGAAGTGTATGAAAAGCTGCTTTCTGACTATCAGGACAAGTTTAAATGCATCATAACTATAGATGTGACTTGGATTTATGCATACGACCCGGAAACAACCGATCAATCGAGCGTAGTTTGCGCGCAGCTATTCGCAGAAAGAGGCCACATTTTTGGAAATACAACACTTGGTTTTTGCATCATTTGTTACGCAACATTTGTTACGAAAAAGATTTAATTAAACAATAAATTAAGAAATATTACTCATTTTTATTTTGAATAGTCAGATAGTTAGGTGGCTCTGTCTCTCTGTGCCACAGGTTTCGGGGTCGAGTCCCGGCGGATTTATGGATATCTGTAGTGGTACGGAATCCACTTTAAACCGTAGGTTCCGGACTAACATGGCAGTAGAGCATTGGGCTTTGCTGACAATTTAGCCTGTATTTCCTTGTTTCGAGACAAGAGATGGTCTATTGCACCACGGGCTGTCGGGCTGTATTCATGGGCTGTTGCACCAAGGAAGAAGAAGAGGGCAGTTAGTTGGACTTTACAATAATTTCTTTATTGCATTTTAAAGATGTTTGTAGAATAATTTATTTGCGAAATTCTGCTTTCCCTATTAGCATGAGCTTAAGATGGATATGGATTTCTAATTTTTATGGATTTTCCTTTGTTTCAAAAATCGGAATAATGTAGACATGAAAACTCCATCGGCATGAGTTGCTGATCATAAAGGGCTTCTTCTGGCAAGAGGAACATTGCCTTCTAATCTTTGCAATCACGTCCACAGTTTTGCTTTTTCAAACAATCAAAATTGGCATAATATCCACCTTAACAATTATTTTCGGAAGCATCTTTCCAAATTCTTCATAGGGTCATTCTGTTGCACTAATTAAATTGTTTTGCAGCTAACCTAACTGCACGTTTCCGCAACTTTTCGCGTTTTTTTGATGCACCAAGAATTGAACAACCGCAACTCGACTATTGCTTGAAAACCCCTTTTTTTCATTTTACTTTAAAAGGGTTTTATATTCAATTGAAATAAAACGACTAATTTCAACCAGCGGATGAAATTAGAAAAAAAAAATAGTTATAATTGTAATAATTAAATTAACCTAAGGATGGAAAGACGTTTTATAACCAATGGCATGGAACAAGCTGCTCAGATGCAATTTGAGGCGAACGCCACGTATCCCGCGTTTTTATATGAAATGTAATGTGTTGTGCGCATGCGTGTTTTTAATTTGTATAGAATGCTGCTTACAGCACCATCTGTTGAGACACTTTGGAACGACTTTTGTATAACAACGAACGAAACGCAGCGACATTTTTTGTTGTAACTATTATTACTTTTTACCATTCTGACGAGTTGTTCTGCTTTTACAGCATTTTGAAAGTGGGACTTTAATTGTAATTACCCTGTAATTATATAAAAAAATACCGGTCGTATTTTTGTATTGTGATTCTCGTATATGAGGCGAAAAGTGCCCAAAAAGTAAATTAATTTGAAATTTAGTGTGCTTTAAATTTTTTTCAAAAATTCTTTATTTATTCTTTCAAATTTATTTCATCGCCTTCAAAGTAATCCCTTCCAGATACAATGCACTTATGCCAACCTTTTTTCAATTCCCAATGCATGCTAAAAAGTCATCGGCAGGAATGGCCTTCAAAGCGAGTGCGATTCACGTTGAATCTTCTCAAACGGTATCCCCGGAGTGGTCTTTTGTGTTTAGGGAATAGGCAGAAGTCACGCGGTGTGAATACGGGGAACGATATGGGTTTCATTTTTGGCGAAAAGTCACAAAGAATCAATGCAGTGTGAGCTGGCGCATTCAGTGTTTTCGGTACCAATGAAGACTTGACGCGTTTGAGATTCAAAACGGATTGACCGATCCTTTTGAAATTCCAACATCATCAGCGAGGTCACTAATTGTAAATTGATGGTTTGCAAGCACCAAATCTTTAATTTTTTGAACGTGAGCTTCGTCGGTTGAGGTTGATGGTCGACCAGAGGGCACTTCTTCTTCAACGCATTCTCTGCCTTCTTTGAGCTGTTTATATCACTTCTAAAGATTTCTTTCCGATATAGGAATGCTCACGAAATGCCTTCTGCCACATTCTATATATTTCCGCAAACAAAATTGAATGTAAGTTCTTTGTTGACTGAATTCAGACATTTCAATAATCGCCTAAATCAGTTTTAGCGTCTCACAAAGCCAAGCGTAACTCAAACACTAATGAATATTTTGATGTCAAATTTCACGCAGATGTCAAGGACAATCTAAAAAAAAAAAAAAATGGAAATTCCATAAGCCCCGGGAATTTTAAATTGGTCTTAGTTTTTGGACACAGTAGTAAATAAAATTACAGTAAAGATGAAATAAACTTTTCTTGTGCCGCATTTTTAATGAGAAATAAAATTTTAATATATATTTAATGTAAATAATATATTTGGTCGTTTGAGAATTAATCTGTATGAAAATTTAAATTCCGGTTATTTGAAACGAAACATCTTTGAATGTGATCTTACTTGCATTCATAATCTTGTCCACGAACAAGGCATTTACCGTGTAACGCATTTTGTCATCGCTGCAAATTTCTGGAAGAAAAACACATCTATTAACAAAATTTTATTCTTAAAAATATGAAAGTGATGAAATAAAAATGTAGAAATTAATGAGAAAGTTAAAAATTGATTGTAAATAAAAAAAATAAATTTTATTAAACGCACAATAAAAATCTAACACTTGCATCATTTAATAAAATGGGTACATAATAACTATACAATTATTTCTGTTAGATATATTGCTTTTTGCTTACAAACGCTGGGTATTTTTACCTATAGACATTTGCCAAAAGTACGTCAGATATAGCAGATTTAGCGTTTCCGAAGGTGCACAACAGGATCTTTCTATATCGCACCCCTTACTTTTCCTTTGTATGGCCTCTAAGAGTTTGACATTATTCTTGTTTCACGAAGAAAAGACTTTCTGCATACAGGTTTACCATGTCTATCCTTGGAATAAACACTGAAGCATTTGATTAAGCATTGTTTGCTATGATTAGAAGAAACTATTTTAATTCATTCTCAATTGTTTCTGGCATATAGGTTTCCCTTGTCTATCCATGGAGTAAATACTGAAGAATTTGGTTAAGCATTGTTTGCTATGATTAGAAGAAACTATTTCAATTGATTCTCAATTGTTTCTGGCATATACGTTTACCTTGTCTATCCATGGAGTAAATACTGAAGAATTTGGTTAAGCATTGTTTGCTATGATTAGAAGAAACTATTTCAATTCATTCTCAATTGTTTCTGGCATATAGGTTTACCTTGTCTGTTTACCTTGTCTATCCATGGAGTAAATACTGAAGAATTTGGTTAAGCATTGTTTGCTATGATTAGAAGAAACTATTTCAATTGATTCTCAATTGTTTTGTGGCATATACGTTTACCTTGTCTATCCATGGAGTAAATACTGAAGAATTTGGTTAAGCATTGTTTGCTATGATTAGAAGAAACTATTTCAATTCATTCTCAATTGTTTCTTTCATGTAAGTTTACCTTGTCTCCATGGAGTAAATACTGAAGAATTTGGTTAAGCATTGTTTGCTATGATTAGAAGAAACTATTTCAATTCATTCGCAATTGTTTCGGGTGTATAGGTTTATCGTGTCTACCCTTGGAATAAACACTGAAGCATTTGGTTAGGTATTGCTTGTTATGTTTAGAAGAAACTATCTCAATTCAAAAGCTATTCACCAAATTGTCCAGCCATAAATAAATACTTTTATGCTTCTTTTTTATACTTCAGATATTTTTATTAATTATGTTATTAAAAGTTGGATTTGTGTTCGTTCCTACAATTCCATACAGTTGAACTATTGAACTTTATTTTGTCAATATTTTTACATAACTCATCCAAAAGACATATTAGCAAATGTTGATTAAATAACTACTTATAACTAATTATCAAATGATTAAGTGTTATCAAAAGTAAGCATCCTAAAGTAAGCATGAGGGCTGAGGTGGATTGAGCATCAGCCTTCATGTTCACCATTGGCACTAGTTGCCACTGAGCTGCGAGTCGGGCAATTCATTCTATTTAATAACATAAAAAATCAAAAAATATTACCAGTGCAATATCCATCCTTCTGAACGTATCCGAAGTGGCAACCGCATATTTTGCCTCCTCTCCAATCGAAGCTACAAGAGTAAGAATTCTTACCACAGTAGCAGTCTGGGCAGGAAATAAATTAATAAATAAGCATTAGTATTTTAATAAAATTATGTTGGATTTCAAATAATATGAATGTCTTTTATATAGTTAAAATTAATAAAAAATGATTGGCCTCATTGTGTTTTGTGTGAATAAGTAAAATTTATTGTTATAAAAAATGATTCGCCTCATTGTGTTTTGTGTGAACCAATAAAATTGTTTGTTATAAAAAGTGATTGGCCTCATTGTGTTTTGTGTGAATAAATAAAATTGATTGTTATAAAAAAGGATTCTACTCATTGTGTTTTGTGTGAACCAATAAAATTGTTTGTTATAAAAAAATGATTGGCCTAATTGTGTTTTTGTGTGAATAAATAAAATTGATTGTTGTTCATGAGAATAAATAAAATTGATATAAAAAAATGATTCTACTCATTGTGTTTTGTGTGAAGAAATAAAATTGATTGTTATAAAAAATTGTTTGGTCTCATTGTGTTTTGTGTGAAGAAATAAAATTGATTGTTATAAAAAATGATTGGTCTGATTGTGTTTTGTGTGAAGAAATAAAATTAATTGTTATAAAAAATGATTGGTCTGGTTGTGTTTTGTGTTAAGAAATAAAATTAATTGTTATAAAAATGATTGGTCTGATTGTGTTTTTGTGTGAAGAAATAAAATTAATTGTTATAAAAAATGATTGGTCTGATTGTGTTTTGTAAGAATATATAAAATTGATTGTTATAAAAAATGATTGTCCTCATTGTATTTTGTGAGAATAAATAAAATTGATTGTTATAAAAAATGATTCTACTCATTGTGTTTTGTGTGAATTAATAAAATTGATTGTTACAGAAAAATGACTCTACTCATTGTGTTTTGTGTGAATAAATACAATTGATTGTTATAAAAATTACTCTATTCATAGTGTTTTGTGTGAATAAATACAATTGATTGTTATAAAAAATGATTGGTCTGATTGTGTTTTTGTGTGAAGAAATAAAATTGATTGTTACATAACTGTCACCACAGTTTTCTATAGTTATAGGAAAAAAAATCATTATTAATTCTGTATTTGAAACATAAATTAATGTTTTCTGTAGGACTTTTTATACTAATTTAATAGAATTCAAATTTAATTACTATTTCGAATGCCAGGATTTTTGGTTTGAGGTTGTTCTCCACTGAAAAGCCAAAGATACAGCAGATTCAGCGTTATCTGGGATAAAAATAGAAAGGAGAAGGCTATACGGCACCCAAATTATCTCGCAGCATTTTGAAAGTATTATCTGCAAAAATATTTAAAAAGTGTTCTTCTCTTTTTTATATCTCCACGGATAGACTTTCCGCTCAACACATTTATCGTACCTATTACAGTGTTAGCGTGTTACAATTAGCTCCTAGTTTGGAGATCAACTCGTTATGTATCAAAATCAGTCCGGCCATTGTATAGTGAGGATGAGAGAGGAGGAGCAAAGAAGGTGCCGCAAGTTTTTTTTTTCTTTCTAATCCAACTGGCAAACATTTAGACAGCTGTCTTGGATGCCTTAAGGCAAGGGCTGCACCGATGTTACTCACTTTGCATTACCCAGGGGAGCGTGTGGCTTGAAGATAAGCCACGGACACGGAGTAACAATGCCCCCGTAATGCTCTATGACACTGTTAGACCGAGACCTACGGTTTAAAGTGGATTCCGAACCACTACGAACATTCATGGCACCGCCGGGACTCGAACCCGAAGTGCCAGAGCGCAGCTGCGCGGCCATTCAGGCCCATGTGCCGCAAGTGAAAGAAGGAATCAAACAAAAAGGTGCCGTACGGCAGGGAAAGGAAAGACCAAGAGATCAGAGATCAAGATAGAGAGGGAAAGAAAAAGAGATAAAAAAGATCGGGAAATCGGAGTGGTGGTAGAACGACGAAATATTGGACAAGACATACAGAAATTTCAGATTATCTTTTCTTTTATTCATTGTAAATGTGCTATCATTAAATATTTTTAGTTTTTTTAAGTTGAATGTATCTACCAATAGATGGCGCCAGATGTAAGCAGAAAATTTCAACTTTATTTATAAAGGACTTTCTGTAATAGAGTGAGAAAAAAAGTAGGAATTGACTTAAATTTTTTTTTTATATTACTTGTTTTCCTTATTTTGCCTGTTTAGTTCCATTTGAATAAACAGTCCATTGTATATTTACAAATTCCGTTGTACTTTTGCTGATAAAAAGAATATTTAAATTGAAAAAAAAAAAGCAACTTTATCTGAGAGTTTATCTGGGGAAATTTTTGATCACATTTTTATTAATATCAAAAACAAAAGAATTGTAAAAAAATTATTTGAAAAGAAGAGAAATTAAAAGTAATAGAGCAAGAAGAGATTAAGTAATAGAATTACCGATTTGAAATATTTTTAGATTAATTAATTATTTGGATATTGTATTTAAACAATGCAAAAAATATTAAAAATTATATTTTAATTAATTTATTTTTAAATAAAATACAATTAAAATTTTTTTTAAATTTTAAGAACACCCTAAAAATTGAATCCACATTGAATAACAAGTAATATGAAATTTTTCTAAAGTCAATTCCTACTTTTTGTGAATTAAATTTAATTACTGAATTAATATTTGAAAAACTGTATTAACATCGAGTGTCATCCACTACAAGTGTAACAAAAATGTATGTGAACTTGAGGTGATGAATAAAAAGTATTTTATTAACGATTGAAAATTTGAACCAGATATATATAGGAAGAGTGTGACCTAATAGTAGGAATTGAAAAATGATGAAGGAATGTAGGAATGACTAAGAAAATAATATACAATAATAATAAAAGTGCAAGGATATTTGAATGCAACAAGAATTTGATTTAAGCATGTCAAAATGCTGCGTTGTTAAAAAAAAGATATAGTTGTCTTATTTTTGTTTTTATACATTTAATCTTATAACAAATAATTATTCAACGCTTATTTAGTTTAATTTATATTCTTTTGTGTTAAATAGAAATTGATTTATTGAAATATAAAAATATTTCACTCAACAAAAGTTAAATCCAGTGTTTAACTCAGGCTAAATTTTTGTTATGATATCTTACTAGCACGGGAATCAAAATCTTTTAGAAAATCTTTATATTTTTATAATATTTTAATGATCGGCATTGTAGATATCGGTTGGAATTTAAATACTGAAAGATGGGACTCAACTCCTAAAAAATGAAATTAGTTTATCTAAACCAGGGGGTCTCCAAACTACGGCCCGCGGGCCAAACCGGCCCGCCAGTGTCATCCATCCGTCCCGCGACTGCGAATAGCTTATTGTTGCTGTAATAAGTTTGATAAAGAAACACAGAAGAACAATAACTCAGTTTTACTGACTTGCTAGGTAAAAGCTTAATGGCAAGCATAATACGCAAAAAGCATAACAACTAACAAATAATTGAAATGAATCCCACTAACATTATAAACTAGTGAACATTCCGCGGTTATCCTCCGTAGTTATGTTGGGGTAAAGATTAGTGCATATGCATATATGTCTATATACATATATGTATATATGTGTATATGTCGTCGCATATGTTTGGAATGTATATATCCTGAATCAAACACATGATTTTTATCCTGAAACTCCCTCAGGAACGGAAATGCTAAACAACGCGAATGAAACCGAGTTGCAACCTCTTGTTCAGTACTGACTTTCGTAAGCAACGATTGCTGCCATTTCAATCCGAGCTTTAAAGCTTCAAATTTTCTATCCGCAAACTTCCTGTATATTTTGAGTAATTTTGAAAATGTTTCGCTTCATAATGACGTTTACTGCTACATTCTTTGAGAACGAATTATAGATAATGGCAGAAAAATTAAAACTGTTTTGGCCCTTGGTACTTGCTGGAGTAAACAGTATGGCCCTAAGGCTGGAAAGTTTGGAGACCCCTGGTCTAAACTAAGGGAAGTGAAAAATTGAGTAATCAAGAACACAAAATTTCAAAATTTTTAATCTTACCTCTAGAAGTTGTCATGATCATCGTTGTTTTGGGTCTTTCAGTAGTACTTTTATAGCTAAAGAAATGGAAATTGTGCTTTAAATGCTTGATTTAACGTCATGTTTACTAAGAAAATCCATTTACTTATTAAGTTCAATAAAAATATATTAAACGAATAATGATACGGGTTATATGAAATGTACACTATACTATGAAAAGGCATCATTGCTGCCTTTTCTACTACAATGAATTAAGATGTGTCCTTATTTTCAAAATACAGTAAGGAAAAAAAAAAAATTCTCACATATCTGACAGGTGCAATATTAATTCGTTTAATATTTCACGTTTATATTACTGCTTTGAATATGAACTATTTTTTTTTTTGTTCTAATGCAGCTTTCAAACAGCTTTTGGGTGCCTTAAGGCAAGCGCTGCACCAACGCAACCACTTAGCACTACCCAGGAGGTTCGTGTAGCTTGAAGATATGTTACGGGCCCGAGTAACACTACCCTGCAATCTTCTATGATCATATTAGTCCGGGACCTATGGTTTAAAGTGGATTCTGAACCACTATACCGCCGGGACTCAAACTCGAAATCTATGATATTGAGCCCCAGAGCGCTAGCCACTCGGCTATTCAGGCCCCCTGATTAATAAATATAATCAGAGGAAACTGTAAAAAGTATCTTGTATTAAAAGTTGGATAGTCTGTTTATTATTTCAAGAATTTTCTTTAATATTTCTCGGAAATGTGGAGCAGTTTACCCTGAATATACAATACCTGCATTCCTAGGGAACAACATTGTTCCCCGAAATGGTGTTACTCAAACTAAAGGGGCTTACAGGTTTGAGTATTTATATGTCAAAATGAAATAATATTAGACATACATTTAATTGCAAAATAAATAAACAAAAAACATTAAAAAAAAAATGCTGTAATCTGTTCGGCAAATTTCAACTTATCATGTGTGAACACGGATGAATCATGAGAGAACGGATGAATAAACTCAGGAAAATGTCAATGTTTAATAATGCACGAGATATAGGAAGCAATTGATTGGAATATTACAAGAATGGCCAAATCCAATAGTCACATGAATATAGCAATGTTGAATAGATAAGAACTTCATGAAGAATGAATTGTTCAAGAATCTCTAAAGGAATATACGAAAGTAATATAAATGTAATCGTAAAGGAAGAATGAAGTATTCCCAATTCTACAAGAAACGTTATCACATTCAATAATCAAAAGAATATATCCAAGTTTGAAAGTTCTGATCATAAATGAAGAAAGAAGTATTCCAAATACAATAAGAAGCACTATACAGCTCAGTAGGCACCCGAAAATGCCAAAAGTGATAAATATGAAACTTCAAAAAAAGAAGGAATGGATCAACGCACCACGAATACTTATAACCATTGGAAATACAAATGCTTAAAATCCCAAGCCAAAAACGTGATAAGTGATTCAAATCCATATTACAAAACGCTTCAATCAAAAGCCAAATTCTCCAGAGAATTCTTTAAGATTAACGTTATTCATGAAGCATTTCAAAAGTTAAGGAGCCCAAAGTCCCATTTTCCGTCAAAATTTAAAATGGAGTTTTATTTGCTTGGCCCTCATTTTCGGTTTACGTCACGGACCCCTAACCAGGACAACATCATGTTCACACATGATAATAGATGTAGGATTTATTTGTTGGCTAATCAGCAGGCGGCGGCACATTAAAGTTATGTGTCGATCACATAGACCTTTCACCATGTGAGGAGTATTGAACTATGAACTTTGATCCCAGGAGAAGGGGACAGATCCCCGTAGATGAGAAGAGAGAGAGCAAGACTGGGGGCCGACGGGATAGCTGCGTGACGCAGGAGAGGATAAAAATGATGAATATGTTTGTAAAACTGAATTAATCAAAGTAAATAACTGTAAATAATAGTGTGCTTAATTAAATGGCTGTTGGCCTTAAAAGAAACACCCTGTTTTTCTCATTTTGTTTTGAAATTAACCACTAGACGACACAGCTCCACCCTATAAAAAGTGAAGATTCGGTTGGGATGAGTACGTTGTACGCGTTCTGGTGTATCCTATATAAATAAAATAACATAAAGAATTTAATTGAAAGAAGAATAGAAGAATTGAAAGAATTTAATTATCTTATTTAACTTTATCTTAATTCCTTTTATTTATAATTAAAATATTGATCAAATATTTCTTTCAAGTGAGAAATTATTACAAGATATTTTTCAATTTAACATGCTTCAACAATTTTTCCATCACTGTTATTTTTTCATATTATTATTGCTATTTGATTACAAAAAATATGTTAATTTAAGTAATTGTACATACATTTTGTATACTACTGTGTCCAAAAAAATAAGCCCAATTTTAAAATTTTAAATTCTCGGGGATTATGGAATTTCAATTTTTTTCTTCTTGTTTTAGATGCTGGCACTGTCCTTAACATCTGTGGGAAATTTTACGTCAAAATATTCATTAGAATTTGAGTTACGCTTAGCTTTGGGAGACGCTAAAACGGATTCTGGCGATTTTTGAATGCCTGAATAAATTGAACAAAGAACTTGCGTTAAATTTGTTTTGAGGAAACGCATAGAATGTTGCAGAAGGCATTCGGTGAGCAACTTTAAACTACGACACGTCCAAAAAAAATTAAAGTTTTGGTACTTGCAAACCGTCGATTTACAATTAGAGACTTTGCTGATGATATAGAAATTTCAAAAGATCGGTCAATTCCATTTTGGGTATCAAACGTGTTAAATCTCAATTGGTATTGAAAACACTGAATGCGCCAGCTTCCATGGCACTGATTCTACGTGACTTTTTCGTCAAAAATTAAACCCATATTGTTCCACAACCAACGTATTCACACCATGTGACTTCTGGCTATTCCCTAAACTCAAAAGACCACTCCGGGGACACTTTTAAGTCGATTGAAGAGATCCAAATTCAATCGACGCGCACTTTGAAGGTCATCCTTGCCGATGACTTTTTAGCATGCGTTGAGGATTGAAAAAAAGTTGGCATAAGTGCATTGTGTCCGGAGGATTACTTTGAAAGCGATGAAATAAATTTGGAAGACTAAATAAGGAGTTTATGAAAAAAAAATAATTGGTCTTACTTTTTATTGTATTATATTTTGTTGTTGCACAGTTGACACAGTTATATACTTATACATATATATATATATATATAAATTATGTATATTTTATATCTTACCAACGCACTTTCCATCTATTTGAATAGTTTGAGGACTGCAAATGCATTTCTTTTCTCCCGCTTCAAAAGTGCATATACCGTAGAAACCGCAATCACATTCTGAGAAGCATACATTAATTATGTGCATACATTTAAAAAAAAAAAATTATTAATCAAAAACTATTTAACACTTACTTTGTTACCTGAATTAAATAAAATGAAAATAATTTTTATTTAAAATAATAAAAAATAAATTAATTAAAAAGGATAAAAAATAATTTTCATAAATCAAGAAATTCATATATTTAACAAGAAAATACCTTTTTTTTTTTTAATGAATTTTAATATTCGTGCGCGAAGATGAATTAACATTTATTTTTTCCACGGTATTTGAATACACTGTTTTGCAGAAGATTAATGCACTAAAATTATTATTAAAAACAACAACATGATCATCATTAACTTCAGTACGCAGATTGCTTTATACCAACAACTCAATTTTTCCATGCCTAATGAGTTTCAGCGTCTGCCGTTCAGCAATTTTCAATTACCCAATCATAATGGTTAAAATAAGTAAAAACAGTGCATGTTAGGCTTAGGCTGTCTACTTAGGCTTTCTATAGGCTTATTTTCTAATATATGGGATTTTATTATACAAGGTTTGATTTGGTTTGTCACTCTACGGTCAATTTTTGTGCACACTTTAGGTTAATTAGATCGGGTCCTACACTTTAACGTAGATTCCGAACCGCTCACAAACATCCATACCACCACCAGAATTAGAACCTAAAGCTTTTTTTTCCTAATGCAGCTAACAAACACTTAGACAACTTGGTCTTGGATGCCTTAAGGTAAGCGCTGAACCGATGTTACTCACGTTGCATTACCCAGGGGGCGCGTGTAACTTGAAGATAAGCCACGGACGCGGAGTAAGCCCTCGCAACGCTCTACGATCCTATTAGACCGGAACCTACGGTTTAAAGTGGATTCCGAACCACTACACATCCATGGCACCGTCGGGACTCGAACCCGAAACCTGTGGTACCGAACGCCAGAGGGCTAGCCACTCGGCCATTCTGGCCCTTTGAACCTAAACTACCAAAAGCCAGAGTGCTAGCTAATTGGCCATAAGGCCGCTTAGTATGAAGTGAACTCTTTAACTTTTCATTGTTGGTATTTCTGGGTGTGCAACCAATAAGATGAAGACATTGTAGGCAATTAGATTGGTATGTATGAGTTTAGCTGGTTCTAGTAAGCAATAGATTACAACCTCCACCGTACGGCATTGATGTTTAATGCGACTGGTAGAAATGATTGCTACAAGAACTATTGGTGGAATGCTTTAGAACAAGGCTGCAACCACAGCCCGCCTTCAATATTTTTCTGGCCCATGAGATTTATCACATTTTTACAGAATATATTTATTTTATAATGGCCAAAGTAGTGAAAACCAATATATTAAAAATAAATTATGTGTGCATCCATACATTCAAAAATCAATTGTCGAAATTATGAGAAAAAGTTAACTTTTGATTTTAAAATAGTATTTTTACGAATATATGACAAATATTGCCTGTTTTATTTATGAGTTCGCAGAATAATTAAATTAAGCATTACATTATTATTACTCATGATGCGCGTGCATCTTGGAACATCTAAAATAACAGGTCTATATATATATAAGTCACTTTAAGTGACCTCAATGACCATTCCTAGATATGTACAGTTGATTGTTGATAGCAGAGCAAACCAGATTGTTAGATGAAATTGTTACACCTGCGAATCGTTTTTTTGGAGAATGAAATTAAATAATTAAATTAAAGACAAAACACGCTCAAACATTAACGGACACAACACCCATTACGATGTGCAAATATACAAATTGAGATAGATTTGCAAAAGTTAAGTAAAAGCGTGGAGAAACAAGTATTGCACTAGTGAAATAAATATTTTTTAACGATTTAATTTTTTTGGTTATATTTATATATATCATTTTTAGTGTTATATATTTGTGAGTGGTTCGGAATCCACGTTAAACAGTAGGTCCCGGTGTAATTAGCCCAAAATGACAGTAAAGCGGCAAACCAAACCTAAACATTAAGTGGATGCCAGTTAACCAAAGACAAAATTTATGTATTTTAGCGATAATAATGCTGGCCATCTGAAAATTAAAATCTTATTTAACATTTAAATTTAATTTTTGAAAAGTGATCGAGGGAGAACCGAACACTGCTCGACAAAGTTGTCTTAATTTCATCGGGATTTTTAAAACTATGCAAATTTATGGGATGTCTTGCATATGTAGATTAAAATGCCGCAGCTGCATAGAAAATTCCTTTATTTGTTAATGTCTCTTGAGTTGAATAGCTTTCTATAGGATAATTTTGTTTTCTTCTTACCAACGCATTTCCCGTCTTTTTGGCTAGTTGACAGACTGCATGAACATACCTTCTGATGCCCTATAAAAGAGCAACTCCCATAGATACCGCAATCACATTCTGAAAACAAAAATAATTCATTTATCCATCAAGCAAAAAATAAAAACAATTTTAAAGTAAAATACGTTTAAAAAAAAAAGCTGTAATGTTCAACGAAAAAATAGTTTCGAAACTAAAAATCTAAAATGTGAAAAAAAATATCTGTAAGAATTCTTAAAGCTCGCGAAAGTGTCTGCAATGGGTTAAAAAAGGCAGAAAAAACGGCACTCTTTCCCCAAAATAATGTGATATTTTTTTCCTAATGCAGCTGGGAATACAGGCAATTAATCTTTATGCCATAAGCACCGGCTGTTACTCATTTTGCATTACCCAGGGACAAGTGTAGCTTGAAGATAGGCTACGGACACGAGTAGCACTACTCCCACAACGCTCTATGATCCTATTAGACCGGGAACTACGTTTAAAGTGGATTCCGAGCCACGCCACTAAAAACATCCATGGCACCACCGGGACTGGAACCCGAAATTTGTGGCACGCAGCGCCGGAACGCTAGTCACTCGACCATCAAGCCCTACATTTATTCTATCACCTTTTTGAAATTTGACTATTATAGCTAGCATAGAATCGTCATCAAAAGAAAAATCTTTAGAAAGTCCAAATTTACCTTGCCAGCAATAGGGGCAAGACAGCGAATACTTGAGAATATTTTTATTTTTGAAACACTTTTAATACATGTAAACGACAGCATACTGTGAACTACTAGTATATCGTCAACTACTCTACTATATCTTCAAACATGAATCGTGAATCACTCTACTATATCTCGAATATCGCGAACTTCTATATCTGAACATGTGTATTGTGAAGAATCGCATAGATTCATCATTTTCGATATTTATTTTTCAGTTTTCTTTTCATTTCCAATAAATCCTAACTGTTGCATATGGAAATGACATAAATTACATTTTCGCTGAGCACAGGAATATATCCCTGTCATTCGATTAGCTCTGAAGACAACTACACCTAATGAATAGCATAGTAGTCTTTTTGCATGGTTGTTGCATTAGCATGGCTAAATGTTTGTCTGATCGATGTACATTTATGTGAATATCAATGGAAAGATACATTGTTGCAGAGCTAGAATAAAGAAATTGGTTTCATGTTTGTTGTATTAACATGGCTGAATGTCTGCCTGATTGATGTACATATTATATGAATTTCAATGGAAAGATACATTGTTGTAGAGCTAGCATA
>BPLR01010152.1:0-37490 GCA_021605095.1 Caerostris extrusa
TTTCTTTTCCAATTGAAAAGAAATAATTATATTATAATTTTGCAAGTAAAATTTAGTTGTGAAAAGGCCAAAACGATTGGGAATTATTCATAGTTTCCAATGCAATTGCAAATGCCATGTTTCATTGCAATAATAGCATAAGTTTTTTCGTACAAAGTGTAGAATATTATGTGAAGGAAGAGTATTATTGCACATGATATTATTGAAAATCAATAATATTTAATTCGCTAACTTATTGACCTTTAGAAAACAGTGACTCAGAAAATTTGAAAGTATTCTCGAATATTAGAGAGAAGAAGTTTTTAAATGTATTATGGGAACTCTTTATTTACATTTAATTCCTTTTTCTTTGTATTGTTATGATAATATTTTTCTCTGTTTACTTCAATTCAGAAAGTGGTTGAAAATCAATTTTTCTTTAAAATTAGGTAAATATGAGGCATAATAAGAAAGACAAATTGTGTTATGAAAGAAACCGAAGACAAAATCAAATAATTATATATTTTAAATATGCATAATTAAATAAATGGAAGCCTTCAGCTTTATTTAGTTTTTATACTTACTTTTTTCTGCATATTTACGGGGAGTAAAACAAACAATGTATTGATAAAAAAATTAATAAGATAGTGTAGTTACAATAAGCAATAATAATTCACGGCAATCAAAGCATTGTATTCTGAGAGGAGATGAATATGCTATCCTAAATTTTTTTTTTTCTCTTAAAAATTACTCAAATATAAAAAATGTTCCCCCTTTTTTTTGGCACAAGTAAAAACAAAAATGGAACATTCAATTTCATTAAGCACATCAATTAAAATAAATAGAAAACATTTTTTTAATTTTTTATTCTCTAATGAAATGTTTCTTTCATTTCAGTAAAATTTTAAATTTTGTTCGTTTGTGAATTAGTAAAAATGCAAGAAAAAATACATTTTAAATTTCCTGTATTGTTCCCTCAGTTCTTTTAAGCTAAAAAAAATTGTTGATATTTTATAAGAAGTTTAGCAACAAGAATTTTAGTGGGATACGTGATTTAACATTTTAAATGAATAGTTAAAATTCTGTTTCTCTACTTTTACGTTTATTTTATCTTGAGTTCTAAATCTGAAATTCAGCTAATTCACCAATAGACTACTCATTTTTTTTAATTCTATTCGTTTCTCCAATAATACGAAAATGGTTTCATATTCCACTGATATCTTAAACTGCGCTTGCAAATATTTGCGATGTAGCCATCGTCATTATTTATATTTTTATAGAACTATCATTCAATGAATACAATTTTTTTGTCTAAAACGCATCCTTGTTAATTGAGTATAACCGCATTTCCCACAGAAAATGCATAGAATAAGTAATGAGAAATGCATAAAAGTTCAATCTATGTTATTGATTTATTGTTTAAAAATTTGAAGGTTCAATTTTCCTTTTTGTGAGTAATATAGTTAAAAACTTGCTATTATTTGTAACATTACTTTCATCTGCTTTTAGAAATTGAAAAAGTAGAATCCTGGCTGGACGAACACCCTCAATTCGTTCACGACTACTTCGTTCGAAAAGCTTCTCGGCAAATGGTGGAGTCTTGGCTGCACTCTCATTCTACTCCTCACGATAAGATCAGGGGATATCCCAAGATCAGCAATATCCCGGTTCTGATGCTGCTAATGCAGGTCAGAAAACATCTCCCAGAAATTAGAAAATGGCATCCGATTTTCAAGTAATTTTTCAATATTGCATGGTTTACTAAAATAGCTAAAAAAAATTTATTCTAATTTAAAGTTTAAAATTTATTTATAATATCTTAATAGATAAATAATAGGTATAAAATATTTTTCTGTAAACTTCTCGTAATACTGTTCTTTTAACTTTACAGAGATATATTTTTTGAAAAAAAATTTCAAACTTGTTGGATCAAATGTCGTTCTTTGGAGCTTTTCTGTCATTTACATTTATTCGCTTAATTCTCTCTTAAAATGTTATTCTATGTAAAAGAAAAAAAAAGTGGGGTTTGAACCTTATGGAAAAAGCATGTTAGTTGCAGGACGTAATAAAAAAATAAATAAATAAAACTTTTGGTCTTCATATGTTATATAATAATTTAACATATCTATTATCTATTAATTAACATATTATCTTAATTAGATTTAACAATTTGTAAAAAAAAGAAAAAATGAATTATAAAAATTAAGGCAATTTGGTAATTTCTTTCAAAACAAATCAATGAAATCATTTCATATTATTTCAATTTTATGTCTCAATATTTTCTTAACAATTTTTTTTTTATCTGCCAAATATTATAATGTGCATTTTATGGAAAATGTTTTTCATATCAGCTAATTATTTCTTAAAATTTGTAGGAAATTGTTTTATAATGAGGCGTAAATAAATTATACACTCATGTCCATAAATTAAGGATAATTCAGAATCACACAGAAATTGAACTCTAAAATAAAAATTTCACCTGTAGAATTATCACACACATCTTGAAGAAAAATATGCAAATTATAGGAAACCACCAGATGGCGCGGATAATACATCACAATGACGAGTGTAAGAGAGGGGTATATAAGGAATGGCGGCAAAAAGTAAAATTGTTCGCAAGCGCTTTAAAAGCCTTTCAGAGCAATAATCACAGTTATGGCACAAAGGAAGCATTTGGATGATTTTTACGTGGTAGAATTATAGGACGACTGGAATGTGGACGTACCCAGCTGAGTATCCGAACTTGGAATCGCACAGAGTGTCATCTCAGGCTTTGGCAACGATTCCAAGATGATGGTAATGTGAGGTAGATGTTACAGCACAGGTCGCCCCGGTTACAACGCCGAATGAGGACCGGTATTTAGCAGTTACTGCCAAAAGAAACAGACGAGCCCACAGCATCAGACCTGTTTCGTCAGCTCTCTTTAGCTACCGGTACCACAGTTTCAAGGCAGAGCCGTGTACAGACGCTTAGGGCACATTGGTCTATATGCTCGTAGGCTTGTCAGATGTGTTCCTCTTACCGCAACTCATTGTCGCCTGCGATTAACCTGAAGTAGAGAGCATGCATTGTGGACACCGCAACAGTGGTCTTGTGTGTGTTTTCCGACGGTCCAGGTTTGTTTTGCAGTCTGATTCTCGCCGGACTTTTTCATATGGAGAGCGTCAGGTACCGTTACCGCAAGAGAACACCATTGAACGACATCGTTACGGTGATGCAGGATGGCTCGTTTGGGGAGGAATTATTCTTGGTTTCCAGAACTAACCTGCATGTTCAGAATGTAACGATGACGGAAGGCCACTTCTATCGGGATGTCATTCTAGAACAACAGGCGCCATGGGTGCTGAATTTCTGTTTATGGATGACAACGCCCGTTCTCACCGTGCAAACATTGTAGACGAATGCCTTCAATTGGAGGATATCACCCGTATGGATTGGCCAGCATACTCACCGGACTTGAATCAATTGAGCATGTGTGGGACTATGCTTGGCCGACGAAGTGCAGCCCGTCAACCCCCCCACCTGTCAACCGGAACTTCGGAGGGCATTGCTTGATGAGTGGTGTAATATTCCCCAAGATCAGATTGATAATTTGATACTCAGCATGCCTAGGTGTTGTAAGGCTTGTATTGCATCGTCCAGGGAGACATACTCCATATTAACCATCGTGCTAACCATTTTATACTGTTTTTTGTAAATAGTTTCTTTTTTTGAAATTTGCTCAGGGAAGCAAAAATCATAATTTTTAATTATATCAAACATATAGCATCTTTTTGCTCTTTAACTTTTGTTTAATAAATAGACTTTTACAAATAAGTCAAATTTGTTTTGCTTCTGTCTCTTTCTTTGCCTGAACTTCATTATCCTTAACTTATGGACATGAGTGTAGAAACTGAAGAAGTGTCTTCTTTTTTTATATTCTATTAATACCCGCTGTTCCAGTAAATTAATATAATCAAACGATTATTTTTCCGGGTTTTTAAGGATAGTTTAGTATTTTTAAGCCCTACGAAAGTAAAAAGGTTTAAATATACAGACTATTTTTTTTAATATATCATCTTTTACTCATGATCGAAATACAATTGTTTGGCGAATTCTTATGAATTTAGACACAAAAAAATTCTTCATCGTGGATAAAATGTGGTACATTTCATTTCATATGTATATTTCTCAGATTATTCAATACGTGATGGTTTCGAGAATTCAAAAGCATTATGAAGGAGGCCAGAAAGTTATTCCTTACATTTCTGTCGTTCTTTATAAAACGGTCACATTCATATAGTATGTAAAATATTTACATGTATTATCAGAAAAAATCATATTAAAGAAAAGTAAATTACTTTTAAAAGGTCAATTACATTTTAATGAAAATATTTTTCAAAGGCAATAATCGAAATTCTGTACTGTACTAAAAAAACTCATATAATTTAATATTAGCCTACTTTGTGACTAAATGAACCTCAACAATTTAATTTTCACAATTGTTTCAAATGACAATGTTAGGAAAAGGTGGCTTTTTATCACGTGGTATTCAGTCAAATATCTCAGGCAGGAATAAGCAACAACGAGAACGATATTTGTAGCTTTCATTCTGAGTGTCCCAACGAAAATTGACATTGAATTAGATATAAAAAGTGCATTGTTTTTCTTTCCCATGTTTCTATTCAAAAAAAATTAAAAACTAAAGAAGTAAAAATAAAACCCTTTAAAATTTGATTTTATTGTCATTTATAGGAAACACAAATATTGACAAAGAAATTTAGAGTGGCATAGAAAACTTTCAACTAATGAGCGTAATATAAAAGTTTAAACAGAACAGAAAAATTGTATCAGAATAATAGATTGTTTATACATCATGCAAACTTTGAAACTTTCTTACATGCATGAAATTGGTTGAATTAAGATGATAGATTAGTCATATGACTATTACGGCGAGAATAAGACCAGTACGGCATTCAAAAATGGCCTCTAAGATAATTATATCTATTACCCAAACCATGAGGTAGAAAGGAAGAAATAAGATAAGCTTCTTTTCTTGTTGTCATGGCTGATGTTTCAAAACACACTCAAATAGCAATAAGGGAATTGTACAAGAGAAAAATATTTGAGCACTTTTTAGGATTCTTTTATTCCAGGAAATTAAATTCAAGATGGCTTATGAAAACGTAATCTAGACTTAATACTTTAAGGGAAGGGACAAAAACTGATTGCTCAGACATTTGAGGGTACCAATATCTTGAAAGGTGAAGGAGGAAATTGGAAGAATTCAAGCAAAAATAGTAAAATTTTTATTAATGTACATTTCATTCGATACCTTACACATAAACATAATTTATTAATGAGAGATGTTGTAAGCATTACAAAGAATATTTTTCTCATACATTTTGTTTATTACAACATTTTCTCAAGATCCTTGAAGCGTATTGATATATGATAAGTTTTTGGTTTAATTTGATCTTTTCATCAGATTTAGATTTCGCATTTAAATACTTTACTGATAAATACATTCTCCAAATTTATTTTGTATTAAGTCAATAAACATATAATAAATTTCAAATATTATATTTTGGAAAATAAGTATCTCCAAGTGTTGGGAGAGATACTCATAAGATGAAACTAAATTGTTCGATAAAAAAGATTCTTTAAATTTAAAAATGAAATGGTTTAGATGAGATAGTGCTAACTGCTGAACATATATAACTTGTTTGACAAATAAAAGCTTGAAAATTCACTAATTGTACTTTTTTAAAAGTAGATCCATTATGCATGAATGTTGCGAATTAATTCAGCTTTTGAGATTTATCCTGATAAATATTAAAAGTTTATGTTGTTTTTCAAGATGATGTTTCTAGTGAAATATCTTCATGAAAATTTCTCTGAAAACATTAAGGCCCATAATAACTTAAGGCATGTTTTTCAACACTGAAAAATTAATTTTTAAAGGAACATTATTAATTTTGGGAGATCTTATTAGGGAAATTATCCTCAACAATCAGGTATAAATCGAAGAGAAAATTATTAACCATTTTTAATGAAACTATAACAAGAATAAATTTCGTTTTTAAAAAGAAAGAATCGTTTAAACAGTTACATTAAAAATTATTTATTCAGGATTGTAGCATGTTTTTTGTAAGTTTTTTTTTTTTTTTTATAACCTTATTTCATTTTTACATATTATCAAAATAATGTTAATAACTTTTCTGAACAACATCCCCCTCCCTCTCCTAACATTGACTATTGAGCCATGTTTAGTCTTTTCTGATCATGTGATAGAAAACTTATTGCATTGTACTTTTTTATTAAAAAACTTTTTACTTCAGTGAATTTTTCTACAGCATTACAAATAATTCATATTCAATCTACATTTATAGCTTTTTGTTTTTCGTCTCAAATACAAACCTAGTAAACATTCTTTCAAAAATTGTGAACAGTTTGTAAAATTATTAAATCTATGTATTAAAACACATTATTCAAATAAGCTATAAAAGTGCACATTTGCATTAAGCGTTTTTATAACTTCTAGTAAAATTAGTTTTTTTTAGATAATTAAAGGTTAAGAAAATATATTAAGACTGTATGTCTTCCAAATCAACCTTGAACTAATAGTAAAATCTGGAACACTGAGCTTCCATACTCAAGTCAGACATATTTCATGTATAAGCCTATAATTATCAATATACGAATCCCTATTTTCAAGCACTATTATATTTTAAAATACATATAGCATTCATTTAAATTCAAAATCCTAAATGATTCTTCTCCTGTAGGTCCATCCTGAACACGACTTCCGACGTCATCCCGATTTTCATGTCCCCCTGGCCCTTCCCGGCGATACCTTGCCCTTTATAACTGCACCAGCGATTACGCTGTGCGGAAGACCCAGGAACTGCAGTCTCTGGACCAGCGAAAGTTCTTCTTCGAACTGGTCAGGGACATCTACACCAACCTCGATTCCGCAGCCTCTGCCATAGATACTGCAAAACATCAGCATCTTCACCAACGCGGACAGGTGCTCTCTCTTCCTGGTCAAGGGAGAGAAAAGTGACTAGCAGGTACAAAAAATATATCTTCATTATATCTATGCTTTTAGTGGATATGACATTATCTTGCTGGTATGCTTCAATAGGTTTTAATATATTAATGATGGGACTAAGCAGTTTTTCATGAATAACACATTTAATATCCGTGATAAAGAGTTCTCTTAAAAACTCGATGAATAATGTGAAACTAAAATAATTTTTGTCTATGCCGATGATGGGCAAGATATATAATTTGACCAGAAATTTTTCGTTCAGATAGAGGTGGAAAGTGCTAAAACATCAAAAGCTATCCTTGGCAGGTTGATAACAAAATGCGGTGAGTGAAACGGATCAATTCCCTATGGTAATTCTGAAAATCACTGAATTTGCTATATGTATAACGTTCTTGTTGCGTATAACCTCAAGTTAAAGAATCGCGATTTGAAAGTACCATCAAATTATTCTGAATATTTTTATTGTTCGTATTTTAAATTATTTATGGTATTTTGGTTTATAAATAAAAATATTCGCAACTCATATCAATCGTTGGGTTGCCTGCGGAAATTAATTATAGAAAGGCATTAATTCGGAAAGGCATTAATTTTGTTTGACTCAATATACTACTGTGCCCAAAAAGTAAGACACATTTTTATTTTTCAAAAACTCAATATTTATTCTTCAAATTTATTTTATCGATTTCAAAGTAATCCCCTCCGGACACAATGCACTTATGCCAATATTTTCCAATCCTCAATGCATGCTAAAAAGCCATTGGTCGTGATGGCTGTCAAAGCGGTCGCCGATTCAAGTTGAATCTTTCAGTCGATTCAAACGGTGTCCCTAGAGTGGTCTTTTTGAGTTTACGGAATAGCCAGAAGTCGCACGGTGTTAAATCTGGCGAATACGGAGGTTGTGGATGATATGGTTTCATTTTTCTCGAAAAAGGCACGAAGAATCAATGCAGTGTGAACTGGCGCATTATCGGGATGCAAAAACCAAGAGGTGTCTTTCCATAAATGTGGCCTCTTTTTTGCGAATAGCTTCACGAAAACGACGTAAAAACACTCAAATAATATTCCTTGTTGACAGTTTGGCCTGGCGGAAGGAATTCATAATGCACCACACAATGGTAATCGAAGAAAAACAGTCAACATGACCTTGATTTTTGCGCGATTTTGGCGTGCTCTTTTTGGTCTTGCTTCACCTTTGTCACAATATGTGCTAGATTGATAGGTTATTTCCGTCGTAAGCATAAATCCAAATATCATCTCCAGTTATGATGCATTTCAACTTGTCCTAATAGTCAGAAAGTATTGTTTCATACGCTTCAATGCGACGATGTTGTTTTTCAAAAAATTCAGTGTTTTCGGTACCCATCGAGATTTGACGCATTTGACTCTCCAAACATCTTTAAAAAATAGAATTGTCCGGTCCTTTTGAAATTCCAATACCATCAGCATGTTCTCGAATTGTAAATCGACGCTTTGCAAACACCACATCTTTAATTTTTTGGACGTGAACTTCGTCGGTTGAGGTGGAAGGTCGACCAGTGCGCTCTTCGTCTTCAACGCGTTCTCTGCCTTCTTTGAACTGTTTATACAATTTCTAAACATTTCTTTCCGATATAGTAATGCTCACCGAATGCCTTCTGCAACATTCTATACGTTTCTGCAAAAAAAAATTGAATGGAAGTTCTTTGCTCAATTAATTGAGACATTTCAAAAATCCCCGGAATCAGTTTTTTAGCGTCTCACAAAGCCAAGCGTAACTCTAACTCTAATGAATATTTTGACATGAAGTTTCACACAGATGTCAAGAACAGTGCCAGAAATTTGAAAAAGAAAAAAATTGAAATCCAACAAGTCCCTGGAATTTTAAATTAAAAATTGTTCTTACTTTTTTTGGACACAGTAGTGTATTGGATGTCATTGAGTTTAATTAAGTTCCTAAAGGCGGGAGGCTTATTAAGTGTCCAAGACTGAAAGTATTGAACTTTTCTTGTGTACACATTGAACTCCAGAAATAACTTGTAATAAGCTAAAGTCTATAGTAAAAAGAATATATAAAGAAATTAATTACCTTAGTTGAAAACTAAATATAACAGCTGTAGAAAAAAGAAAAATACTGCAGAAAATATCGAAAACACTGACAAATTTAAATGTCAATATCGCTCTGGCACTTACTCATGAAAAATAAACAATTTTGTATATGAGATTTTTAAATTTGCGCACTCAACAATTTATTTGATACGGACAAGTCAATCATATATATATATATATATATATATATATATATATATATATATATATATATATATATATATATATATATATATATATATATATAAATATATATATATATATATATATATATATATATATATATATATATAAATATAAAATATATATATATATATAAATATATATATATATATATATATATATATATATATATATATATAAAATATATATATATATAGATATATATTTATATATATATACACATATATATATATAGTGATTAAAATGTCCATTTAATAATATATATTAAATTTTAATTATATAAGTCGATATATAGAACAGAATGAAATATAATTTAAAATTAATTGTTCTCAAAATAAAAACATTTGTATCCTAGAAAATACTCTAAAAATTACTTAACATAAATATATGTGCAATTATAATTATTCTACTAAGTTATTATATTGCAAAATACTCTTCATCAGGTTATTATTGAAGACTACTTTTTCTAAGTTCTTTTAATTGTTTTCTCAGGTGTCTGGTAAACCAGTTATTCGATGTATCCCGCAGTTCCACAATAGAACAAATGCAGAGAAAAGAAGAAATCCGTATTCCTTGGGGCAACGGCATCGTGGGACACGTGGCCGAATATCGAGAATCTCTCAACATACCCGATTGTTACAAAGTAAGAAGCTGAGAAAAAATAGACACTTTTGTTTCTTTCTTTTTCCTGTATTTTATACGTGAAAGGAGTTTTTTTCTTTTCATTTTAATAATCTAAATTAGAAAGAATAAATTAAATTCAAAAGAATCAAATGGCTCTGCTGCCACTTTTGAACTACCATCCAAAATTTAGCCATCGAATTTGATGGATTTCCTCATGATGTTTATAGTTTTTCATACTTAATTTTCATTTAATAATAATTTTGTTCTTTAACTTCTTTCGCATTTTTGATTTAGTGCCATAGTGTTTTATTACAACACGAAACTCACTTTTTTCTATAATGGAAAAAAAAAAAATCGAAGAATGTTTATTTTTTATCTCTGTTAAATAAATAATAACATTTGGAAGGACGAAAAATTTGCCACTGCGTCGTTTAAATATTTTTGTTTCATATGGTAACAAAATAACTTTTTATTTATGGAGATATCTCGCATTAGACCACAGATTTATCAGACTGCCTAGTAAATTTAGAAATTAATTATAATTGAAAGTTATATAGTCAAAGGCATACTCCTGCGGTTACCAATATTATTACAACTATTAGAACTATGTGATACACGTATGCTGCTGTTCATCTAATTAGCATAAATTTTTGTGACCTTTTAATTATTTTATTTTATCTTACAATTATTTCAGACATATTATCTTACTATTCTTTATAGAGACAGTGCAAACTTACAGAGACTTAGTAATACTATCAATAAGGATTCTTTTTGTTTAACTGGAACAATAGTTTAGGTATCATATCAATATATTTGACTAAGTAAGAAAACGAAAAGAAATGGAAATAATGAATCAGAAAAGATGAATAACGTTACTTACCGTTATGAATAACATTAGCGTCACTTTACTGTTATAGTTTCCTTTCATATCAAATAATAAGTCCAAATAATATATATAATATGTCCTTAGCAAAAATGTATGTAGTGTTTTATAATGATGATTGTTTTCGTCAAACATGAAAGCATCAATGGTGCATTTGGAATTTCTATTTCATCCGATTTTAAATTAATGCCATTGGGTTCAATTACAGCCTGACAAAATATATAGTAATATTGGAATTGTTATGCCGTAAGTTATACAAAAAGCGATTATACAACAAATCGTTATATACTGAAAATTGCTGCTATCTGGTTGAAAGTGGGACCGTTGTCATTTGTTTTGACATTCTTCTTCTATTTCTTGTTTAGCTTTTTCAATTATGATAGTAACTTTTTTTAGTACCTTTTAATATTCGTTTTCCTACTTAATTTTCATTTAATAATAATATTTTTATATGAAAAAATGCTATAAATCTATATAAATGCTATATAATCTTATAAATGCCTTATATAATATATAAATGCCATGAAAAAAATGCTATATAATCTTTGAGAAAAACTCAATGACCTTTGACTAAAATCACCTTATCATTCATTTCAAAGATTGAAGGGGTGTGGCTGCTCGATCTCAATTTCCACGATCTTCCAAACCTGTTTAAACAACAACAACAACAAAAAATAAATAAATAAATAAAACGAGAAAAAGAAAGAAAGAAAATTGTTATAGAATGAGATTAAATTTTTTCAAATATAGCCAAAATAATGCACGAATTTCATCTTTGCAGGATGGTCGATTCTGCAATCTAGTCGATCGCAGAACAGGGTACAAGACCCGCAACATGCTATGCATGCCCATTCTGGACGCGGATGGGGAAGTGAAAGGCGTTGCGCAGATCATAAACAAATGCGAGGAAAGAACCTTTCACAGATGCCGACCAGGAGGTAAGAGTTCAGAATTTTAAGAAGAGAATTAAACATTAAACAAGTAATACAAAAACAAATTTTTTGAAGTTAATTTTTTTTTTTTTTTCACTATATTGCAGAAAGTCCTTTATAAATATTTTCATTCATTTTTTAAGTTTATCTGGCGCCATCTATAGGTAGATATACTGCAACTGAAAAAAAAAAAAACTACACTTAATTAATTAGATTTAATTTTTGAATTAATATTTGAAAAAACTGTAACATCAAGTGTCATCCACTACAAGTTCAAAAAATGTATTTGAACTTGAGTGGAGAAGCAAAGTATTTTATGAACGATTGAAAATTTGAACAAGATATATGTAGGGGGAGAGTGTGAGCTAATAGAAGGTTGAAAAAAACAGAACAGCAATCTCTAATTACAACAAAATAATAAAAGCAAAAATGATAAAAACAAATATAATAAAAGCAAATACATACGATAAAAATAATAAAAGCAAATATATCAGCTATATTTCAATTTTAATTAAACATTTTTCATCATTTAAAATTAAAAAATATAGAATACGTTAACAAGAATGCTCAAACACGATCGTTTCAAATTTCAAACGTAAAAATTAGAAATAATAATATCTAGAAAAATAAGCTAAATTAAAAATCAGACAATTTTTTATATTATTGCCAATTTGTGAATTTACATTATTTCAAAAATTGAACAATATATTTTAAATGAAAAAATATTTGATAATAAAATAAAAATAATTAATTAAATGAATAAATTAAAATCTGGGGATTTTTATATTATTTCAATTTGTAGTTACATTATTTTAAAAATTCGATAATATATATTAAATGAATAATAAAAATATGTGATAATAAAATAATAATAATTAATAATTAAATGAATAAAAATAATTAATAATTGAATGAATAAAATAATTAATAATTAGTTATGAAATAAGAGATTATTAACTAATTATTAATTAATTAATGACGAGCAAATGAGGAAGAAAGAGTAGCGTGAATATATGTTTCTCCCTATAAAACTAAAATTAATAAATTCAATTTAATTACTGAATTAATATTTGAAAAAACTGTATTCACATCAGTGTCATCCACTACAAGTTCAAAAAAATGTGTTTGAACTTGAGTGGATGAATAAGTATTTTATGAGCGTTGAAAATTTGAACAAGATATATATAGGAGAAGTATGAGCAAATAGAAGGAATTTTAAAAATTGTCGAATTCTCTATCTCTAGATTTGATAATAAGTTGCATTTAGGATGAGGATGGCACTTAAAAATCAAACATAAAAATCAATTACAAATTTTTAGTTGCGTGAGAATTGTATGGAATTGAAATTGCAAAATAAATTTTATATTTTGAAAATTGATCATCATAAAAAATATTTTTAACATCTGAGTTCGTAGTGTCATTATATTAATATAGTGCTTATTATTTTTGGTTATTTATGTTTAGGACATAAAATAAATAGATAAATTGACTAAATTTGGAAATAGTTTTCTGTTTTTTTCCATGTGAACAGTAAAGCGAAAAATAAATAAATAAATGGCAGCCAAGCTCATTTTGTTATATTTGTATTGAGAATATAATCGGCAAAAAAAAAAGGGGTGGGATCAATGCTAATTACTTTTGAATTATTATTAGATACTCACATAACAGTTGGAAATGACTCGAAGGGACCTATCTTAAAAATTCAATGCAGCTTATTAGCATAAAAATTAATTAACAAGTTTAATTAACCGCTAACTCAAAATTGGTATAGTATTTCCCAAGAAAGTATTTACTAACTCAAGTATTTCCACTAGATTTTTAAAGCAATGGACTCAGCATTATAAAATTAGTATATGATAGTTTTAAAATTTATTTATTTATTCATTATTATTATTATTATTATTATTTGAGATCTTATTTCAAGTTTTCAAGATATAATGATTTAAAAATTGATTTTCTAATGTAAAACTTTCTTTTAATGGAACATTATCTCTCATGATGAATCATTTTAATTAATTTTATTAATGCATCATAAATTACTTTACATTGTGCCATAAGTTAATTCTCATCCAATCATTTCCAACGATGCTACTTATATTAAGATGTAATGATGTTTATAAAAGTTATTAAACCGTGTCCCTATTTTTTACTATATCTGTACACATTCACAAAAGCCTTCAAAGTTGGTTATCGTGCTACTTTTGAATTAAGTTAGGAAAATGCATTTATTTGTACTCACAGGCTACTTTTATATTAATCGTACATACTTAAAAATTTTTGATTGCTACGATGTATGATAAATATATAAATAAATGAAATTAGAAGTAATTTAGGGCTCTTTTATATAGTCGAAAAATAAACGCTGTCTAGAAAATTGCATATTAATGCTTATACATTTATAAAATGTAGTAACTAATTTTGTTTTATATACAATCACATATCAATTTTAATATATGATGATAACATTTAAAATTACAAATGTCCCAAATAAGATTTAAAAAGCATCGAAAGGGAAAAAAACTGTACTATATTTTATATCAAAAGAAATCACCAACTATATGGTTGAAAATGTAAAATGACTGAAGGGATGTTTAAAAATAACCATTCTTACAGACAGATTGCCACATGAATGACAATCATATTTGCGCATCAGGAAAAGTAATCATTTTTAATGTTTCTGTTCTAAAGATCTTTAGTATTTTAAATCTTTTTACTTTTTGGGGATTGTGTAAAATTTTTGTATCATATGAGTTTGGAATTTTTAAGAATTTTATTTTAAATTTATCAGTATCAGCTTTAGAAAGACATCAAGCCGACAAAGAAAGAAATATTCAGAATGTGTAGTTGCTTTTGTTACTTACAACGCTTTTGATTCGATTTCAATTTTTTTCTAATAAGAGCAGTCCTAATTTTGAAATGTAAAAATCTTTAATCAATGGAAAATGTTTGAGAGTTTGTTTGTGCTGCCACCTGTTGAGTAAAAATTGCATTTAATATTGAAAGCAAGATTAGGACATGACACTACAAGTCACATACGGCACTATATATAACACGGCACTTCTATAGCACGGATTCACTCTAACACGGTTCGAGAATTGGAAACACGTCCGCATTAGGGAAATTCCTAATTTGAAATTAGAGAAATCCCCATGCAACAGCTTCTAGATTCTAAAAGAAAGACTCGAGACAGCCTCTTTGCACTTTTTTTCCCCTATCAAATCTGATTTTTTTCCACTAAATTTTTCACTTTTAAGGTCAACAGGCTGAAAGATTTACAGCATTTCTTTTCCAATCGTTAGCTGAACTATTGTTTTTCTTTTGTGTTCTATATACTTATATTTATTTTTATTTTTATTTTTAGTATATATATAGTTATACTTTCCAGACGTGTACAACCGACTCATCCTGGCCGAAGATCACCTTTTATAGGGTGGGGCTGGGGTTCTAGTCTCTAGAGGTTAATATGAAAACAAAATGAAGAAACAGGGTGCTTTTTTTTTTAAGGCCAACAGCCATTTAATTACACACTATTATCTACAACTATAGACTTGGTTAGACAATCATCATCTTTATTCTCTCGCTGCGTCTCGCAGCTATCCCGTCGGTCTCCAGTCTCGCTTCTTCCCTTCTCCTCTATACGGATCTGTGTTCTTCTCCTGGGGTCAACGTGTATAATTTTTGTAAAAAGAATTGGGGATTTTACCGTCGGAGGTGCAACGGGATTTTAAAAACTGTTTTAATTATTTGTCGCCAAAGAAAATCGACAAATAGTTAAAATATAGCAACCCTATATGACGGGAATATTTTTTAAGGTAATTCTAACTTATTATTATATTAATTAACATGTAGTTGATATGTAACAATTAGTTCAGATGTCACAGCTTCTTAGTTGTGCGATTGCAAACCTAATGGCGAACATTACAGGGGAAATGGAAACGTTACAGGTGAGTTATTCATTAGGCATCGTCAATGCATGGCAAAGTTACCAGCAGCCTTAACATGGGGCACGAATCCAAATGTCTTACAAGCTCACTACGCAAACATCTATTGCATAAATGTGTTCCAAATCTACAAGCATAAGGTATTAAAAAAATGTATTAATAATTGAAATTACAAGAGAAAATACTTTGCTAATTTGCATATATACCTATTCTTGTAATTAATCCACTGTGATCTGGAATTCACAGACCCATTTCGAATGCATATTTCATCATCCTGTTTCTAATTCAAAACATCGCATTTTATGGATTGCTCTTGGATTATTCTTACCCTCATTCCTCTGTTCAGGGAAAAGAAATTTGGTAAGTCTTTTATTTTTATCTTTCATCCTCCTTCTACTTTCTTAGAACATTCCTCACGTTTTCTTCCGCCGTCATATTTCCAGATTCCAAACGCAGGTCGTAAAATGAAGTTTTCCACCTCTCTGAAGGAAGGACATGTCAACCTTTTTGGCGAAGAATTGAAAGGAGGAAGGGACGAAATAAAAGCCAATGTTTTTGGTGTGGCACCTCACAATTGATAACTCCAAAAGATTAATATAAAGGAACAATTGCGCTTGTTTTTATTTTTAAAACACTCCATTTAAATTAAAGAGAGGAAAAAAACTAACTAGATTAGCTTATCCTATTCTAAGGTATTAGGTCCCCATAAAAATAACCTAGATTAGCAATCGCCAAAGTGCGACTCCACTTATCCCTATAACTACGGTAACCCTGGTTCCCTCTAAAGCCTAGACCGCAAGGGATTCACCAGATAGGTGAGGGAGAATTGTGCATTTTACTGGCTTGTTCGAAATTTTCTATTTTAATAGGTTATGCGATTTCAGTTTGGGGGTCTACCACTCCAGCCCACTTCAATATTATCCAACCCTTGTAAAACATGTTAATCCAAATGATCATTGACTCTCATGATATTTCAAAACGACGATATCAAACAAAGGATGTGTTTATGACAACGAAGTTTACAAAAAATAAAATTTAATTACGCATGAAAGAGAGAGCTCCAACTCTTAAAATAATGGAAATATATATATAAAAATTTTAAAAGCTCATTCGCACATTAGTATAAATTAATAGGTAAAACAAGGTTAGAAGAGAGGTACATCTTCGGTGTAAACAATAGGGGAACGAAAATTCAACACTCATAAAAAGTTCACCGGGGCAGAACTAGCAAATGAAGAGTACGAACAGAATTCTCATTGGACGAGCATGATTTGGGAAAAGGTAAACAAACAAATCCCCAAATTGACGGTCCCAAAAGAAGGATCGGATGAAGCGTATGGAGAGAAAAGATGAGGATTTGCTGTAGAATAGAGTTATTTATCCCAAGTCGATGCGAATACGTTTCGGAATGGGAAGACTAATAAAATCTTGTCTAATAATTGCGCGTGGTCTTTTCTAAAGAGTTAATTGAGAAAAGGATAGTAACGGGAAGATTATCAGTGGATTATTGCTATTTGGAATTTTTGTTGGGAACTTTTTCAGAATTTTTTTTTTTCGATTGTTAAAATTAGTTTAATTCAGAGTTTTTATACAAGAATTCTCGGCGGAAGTGTAGAGCTGCGTTGATAGGTTAAATAAGCATTTATTTTGAAAACTGCAGTTTCCTCAGTTTGGTTACGGCGGTTTTATCCAAATAGGAGTCGCGTCGTGAAGCGATGGTGTGATGAAAGAAGTATAAATATTGAGTTTGTTTCCGATCGAGCTTGCGTCTTCGACTGGTTAATGGTCTTAGTGTTTGGTTTAATAATAAGTTAATTTTATATATGAATATGATATTTCTCTTTTTAAAAATCGGAAAGACTCCGGATTCATTAAAGTTCTGATTTTCTCCTTTCTGAAGTATCATGTAGTAAGTCTCTTTTACGACAGCCCGTTAATATGATAACCCACACTTTCGCGATCCTGGTTCTTTCATCAACAATCTTGCCAGTTTTTCCTCCTCCCACAGTCTTGTCGAAGAATATAGATATCAACATTTCGCGACTACTTCTTAACTCGGGTTTGACCTGTTAAATCCCTTCTGAATTTTCTGGAGTTCATAAACTGCAATGTTCAACTTGTTTAATTATTTCTTTTTCACTTTAACTTATTAATTTATAAATTTATATAATTATTTTTAAATAAGTTAAAAAACATATAAAAGATTAGATTAGAGAGAGAGGGTGTTATCAATAATAATATTATTTTTAATAAATGCATAAATAATTTACTTTTATCTTTTAGTTATATTTATTTTTGTTTACTTTAAAATTTTAAACTTTTTATTTAAATTAATTTACTCTGCCCAATGCAACTTCTCAATATTCTCAATAAGGAGCTTAAAGTTCTCGAATAAACTCACCACCATCCCATTTTCCATTTTAAACTATTCTTTCTACGGTGGAGACGTTCTTTTAAACGCCTACACCGTTTTAATGTACGCTAAGTAAATGCTGATTCTTGTGGATTTGTCCGGAATATATAAAGTAAGTTTATTTTTTAAGTATAACTTGCCTCTATTTTTAATTCATCATAGATAATAATTATTAATTAATCTATCGGTGTTATCTTGCTTGCACCTTAAAAAGGACGATATATAAATAATAATATATATGTATAAATTTATTTACGTATTCTAAATAATAAAAATATTTAAATAGTATAGTGATTAAAATAGTTAAATATTTAAACAGGTATTTAAAATAGTGTATTTAATAGTATGAAATAGTTTTATTAGAATTAAGCAGTAAAAAATGTCTGCATGTTTCTGTGCAAAAATGTTGTAAATTAATAAAAAATATATGTAAATCCGATGAAAAAGAGTGGATTAAAGGGGGAGTTCCCACCCGTAAGTTCGTAATATTAGAATTTCATAAATAAAAAAATTTATTTGAAATTAATAAGTAAACAAAGTAAGTATATGTAAATTAATAAGTAACAAGTAATATAAAATCAATTCTTACTTTTTTCACTATATTGCAGAAAGTCCTTTATAGATAATTTTCATTTTTTTTTATCTGGCGCCATCTATTGGTACATATATGCAACTTAAATCTAAAAAATTTTAATTAATTAATTAAATTTAATGAATGAATGAATTAATAATTGAAAAAAGTGCATTAACATCCAGTGTCATCTACTGCAAGTTTTTAAAAAAATGTATTTGAACTTGAGTGGAGGAATAAAAAAGTATTTTATTAACGATTGAAAATTTGAACAAGATATATAGGGAGAGTGTGAGCTAATAGAAGGAATTGAAAAATGTGAAAAAATGTGAAAAATGTGAAAATGTGTGTATTTATTTGACTAGGGCGATATTTGTTTTCCACACTATTACTTAGCTTTTGCAAATCGATGCGCGCGCATCATGAGTTCGCAAAACATAGTTTAGTTGAGTGGATGAATAAAAAGTAATTATGAACGATATGAAAATTTGAACTAGATATATATAGGTAGAGTGTGAGCTAATAAAAGGAATTGAAATATATATGTATTTCTAGTGAAGGTTCGGGGGGGGAAGTAAGGGAAATCCTCATAAGTTAACGATAAATGAATTATAAAATGAAAAATAAAAATAATTAACAGAGTAAACATAAATACGAGAAAAGTTGTGTGTGTGCGTGCTACTATAGCATTTCTGTTCCCAGGGGAAAGGAATGCATATTCTTTAACTAAGTGCTTAATAACAACCTATCACTCAAATCTGACAGCAGATAAGCAGTTTTGTGGATATTTATATTACATGCAATTAGTGTTTTGCACTAACGAGAACAACCTTTCTCCTTCAGAGGCAATTATAGTTTTGATTTAAAAAAAAAAAGTTATAAATTTAAAATTTTCAATTAAAAATATTTTAGAAATTCTTATCAACTAGAATTTAAAATTAAATTTTTAGTGGATGGTTCAGTTCTAAATTTATTGTATCATTGTTTTTGTAAAAGGTGAAGAATTTTTTTTTTTTATCTGTGAAAATAGTTATTTAATCAGATAAGTTTAGTCATTTTTAGCGGAAAAGCGTTAAAGAAGTTCATGGTTCATTGAGGTTAGAGTGCATTTAACTGTTTGGATAAAAAAAAAATTGTATATTAATGATAATTACAACTTTAAACAATTCATTAGTGCTTTTGTTTAAATTAAGTTTAAATGCATAAGTGCATGAAAAGTAATTGCAGAATTGTTAAAAAAAGATTGCTTTAAGTTATTGATTTGTGTGTATCTTACATCAAAATTGTGAATTATTTTCATTTATTTTGTGTAAAGTGCATTTTCCACAATTTTAAGCAAAATGTAAGAAAGTAGATTTAACTCACTCGCTGAGAATTTAGGGTTCGAGATTCTGCCTACAGATAGAGTGATTGATGGCTTTGATATTAATGACATCAAAAGTCTAAAGAATTTAGTGATCGTTGATCAAATAAACCATCAAGTGCCGAGTGACGTAAAAGATCGTTTTTGGATGGGGGAGTAAAATAGTTGATCCAATAAAATTAACGAAAAAATTTAGCATTACGAATCAGTTAGCAGAAATCGAAAGGAAAGCAACGTCAGGATGCCAGAGCGAAACCAATAGACTTGGTTAAGTTAGCGTGTGCGATAAAAGAATTTAGGGATCAACCCGAAAAAAGAACAAAATTGAAATTATAAAAATTCCTCACCCCAAAGGAAATTTGCCGTAAGGAAATTTTGAACCTAGGACGCTTCCGACTTGCCATTTGGGATCTCTACTCAACGCAAAGGGCCAAATTGCTACCACAATTAAAAAAAGGAAAATCGCGACTAAATTTGTTAATCAGGCGGGGATCGCAAAAACAGCTGAGACTGTACTTGAACCGTATGTGAGCAAAATATTCGTAAATAATGAAGCCATAAATATATTTCACGACACAAGAGTTTATGTCGATTTAATCGCTAGAAACCATGTAAATCTAAAAAAAAAAAAAAAAAAAAAAAAAAAAAAAAAAAAAAAAAAAAAAAAAAACAGTCTGGGTTAAACAATAATTGGAACATCCCATATGCCTGAACTGGGTTTTATATTTTGGAACAGCCCATATTTTTGAAAAATATTGTCACAAAGGCCACAGGAATATATTTGCTTGGAAACGAAATAGCAAGTTTAATAAAAGAAAAAAAAAAAAGGCACGAGTCAAATCAATGCTGTTTTTACGCGCAGTAAGGAAAAAAAAAAAAAAAAAAGAGAACAGTGGAGTGTAAAAAGAAATTTCCCCCAACCCCACTTTTCAGTCGAAACCAGAGATAGTAATGGAAGGAAATTTATTGATACTGATCTTACCTTCGGCGGAAACCCATTATCCCGAGATTATTAAGTATCACCGCAGATGTTTTCGAACAGAACAAATGAGTTGCGAAGAATTGAAAGTGTTCGTTGACAGCCCAGAGAAAGGGGGAATTTTTTTGTAAAAATGGTATGGTTTTTTTTAAGAAAAACATTTGACCATTTGGGGGAAAGAATTTTCAGATGCTAGAAAAAATTTGCTTTGAAAATAAAAATACTTGCTTTATGCCATGAATAGATTTCTGCTCATTTGAGGGTAACAAAAACGAAAGACAGATTTTTAAAACGTTATTTTTGGTCGAATTGTATAAAAAGAAGTGGAGCAACCATGTGAACAGCGCCAGAGCATTGGGAAGAGTCGCGATTTTTAAAAAAAGGCCCCATTGGAAATAGTTTCGATTATCACGGAAATGTTTTCTAAAGTTAATATCGACGCTGTAGGACCCCTTCCTTTGTGTGAAGAAAATAGTCTTCTATTGCTTGTCTTCAAAATATCCGGATGCGATTCCTGTCGCGGATATTAGTTCAGTCTCAGTGTCAAATGCATTGTTAAATATATTTAGTTTTTTTAGTCGATACGATATATATACGATTTTGAACGTCATTTACAAGTTATTGGACGACAAAATTTGTTTGAGAAATTTGGGATCAAGGTAACCCATTGTTCGGTTCGTCATGCCCTCCGCAACAAATCTGGTGGAAAGATTCCACTTAAAAGATCACTAAAGGTACTATGTATTGAGTTAGGAAATGATTGGGAGAAAAATCTTTCGGCATGATTCATATACGGCATAATCTTTTTATCATGTGATCTTTACATATTTCCATGAAGTCATATAATGATCATATAAAAACTTTCCAGAAGTCTTATTATATTAGCATCGGGTAAAACCCAATTTTAATATAAGAAGTTTAGGGAAACAGACTCTCCAGAAGTCGAGTATGTTCTTGAGATAATAAATCTAATGAAAAGATGTAAAAAATTAGCTATAATCATGTATAGTATCATGTATAATGAGGAAATCAGGAGTGAATGTATGTGCCCCTTCACAGGTTGGAAACAACTACGGATTGATTATAATATACTATGAGTTGTTCCATCGTGACTAGTGATAGACCACGAGCTGAGAAATGTCTACTAAAATGAGAAAAAAGTGGAAGCTGACCCCCAGTCCTCTTTGAAGGATTTTCTTAAAGGGGGGTTTTGGGGAGAAAAGGAGAGCTCTGTGGAGGAGAGGGGAGAAAGGGAGAGCTCTTACTCTCAATTGAGTCGACAAATAGTGTTTTTTTTTCTGAAATGACAGAACAGGCCGGAATTTCCGCTGTTCCCAAAGAGACTCCCTTGTGGTTTCGTATTCACGCCGTGTGATAATTAAGGTCTGCCGCAGACCACATGTTTTTAGATTCGACGTAGACTCGAGAATTCTCGACCTTGAAATGAACTGCATTTTGTGATTTAAATTGAAATTGTGACCGAATATTTTTAATTTTCATTATATAATAATCAAAATTCTGTGTTTGTATATATACATAGTGACTGCAAATAAAAATTTAAGTATTCAAAGATCCTGAAAATAGCCCTCTTCTTGAAGCCGTTTAAATTCTAGTATAAACCGAGACGTTAACCTCTTCATAATACCAGACCTGAGCAAACCAAAACATAGTGCCTCTACAATTTCCAAGAAAGTAATCTTGTAATAAAGAAGAGAAAACAAATTTCTCTCTTTTTTTGTATAGGTGCAAAGTCTACCACTCAGTATCTACTAGACTCAAAACTTGTAAATTCGGATTAGACTTGAACTTGTAAATTCCGGGTACAAAGTTAACATGAAAGTAAAAAAAAAATCGTCTTTCACACTATGATGAAGCAGCAAGTTGATTGTAAATCAAACCAGCTGTTAACAGCAACTCTATATCTGAATCGACATACCAATTGTCTTAAAAATTAGAAAGAATTAATGCGGCTTATCAATACAGAAAACTAATCCAAGAATCTCGAAAAGGAACTTAATTATAAAAAATAGGAAGCTCGGAAAAAATTCGTAAAAAAAATAAAAACATATAAAAAACACAATATTTCTGGAAACCAAAAATCAAAATCATGTTGAAAAATTAATTGAATTATTGGAATGAATAGCTTAGAATAAATTGCCCTGTGTGAACATACGATACACACCAACACGAAAATAAAACAAATAACAAATCAAGATATTAAAGAAAAAATTTTCTAAAAACGAAATTTGTGCCTGATTTAAAGACATCAAAATATCGTGCAGCGTTACTTCTGAGCATCAAAGCTTCAGTGTTATTATGTAATGTATATCACATGTTAAAACTTAGGCTGGTTTATAAATCACTCCTCGTGTAATGGAAAATCTAAATAAAAGTAATTTAATCAGTATACTGGGCAGTAAATAAAACGCGTGGGTTAACTGAATTATTTAAGAAAACCTGTTTTAAACCAAATGTGGAAAACTACTTAAATCAGAAAAATTTAGGTTTTAAAGTTTTATTTTCTTTGTATAATGCACCCAGCCATCCACAAGATTTAAGTAACCCAAGTATAAAAATATTTTTTTTTTATCTCCACATACAACTTACTTCAACCGTTAGATCAGGAAGTTATAGTTACATTTAAAACCAATTGCATAAAGAGATCATTAGAATGGCTTTGATCATTACGATGATGACTATGGACGTCAAGGAGGCGCGGAAACTCTTTTACAGTTTAAAACTGCATGAGTCTAATAAACTCGTCCATCGTAGAAATAAAACAGACGACATTAAATGGTTGGTGGAAAAAAATGTGGCCTGAGTCATTTGAAAGGGAAAATTTGATCTATACAGCAGAAAACAGAATGGATGCAATAGTAGAAGCTAATTCTCTAGGACGAGAAGGTTTTGATATTCAAAAATTACTGATGGAAAAATAAATTGATGAAGCAGGTACGGTAAAAACAGCTATCTGTAATCCATGCTATCTCAGCGGATGATATCATAGATGAATAAGAAGGTTGTTTATTCTATAAAGCATAAAATCCTAGGCTTAGCAGAGCAATTAGTGTCATATTTCTTAAATGAAGACCCTTCAAATGAAAGAAACTTAAAAAGTTTAAAATAGAACTTCATAAGTGCTTGACATCCCATAAAAAATTTATAAAAATCTTGTAATTAAAAAAGCAAGCAATTTAAAATAGCAGATCTTTTTCTAAATGACAGAGAATGAAGATAATGTAGAAAAATACTCAAAGGATGATTATATATTGGCAAAACAAAAATAACCGAGATAAATAATGCTTAGTGTTGACGAAAACATAATTTAACTTTCTTATATTTCATTACTTTTAAGAAAACTTTAATAAAGATATTGATCTTAATTATGAAAATATAATAGCATGCTTTTTTCATTTTTGGAAGTAACCCTCTTTTCATTTTTGGTTTTCATGTAATCCGGATTCGCATAACGCCTTAAAAAATTTTTGGAAAATTTCCCTTTGTTATAGGGGGTCAACTGTTTATATGAATTTAAAATTGGAAACCAAGAATTAATAAATAATAATAATATGTATAGCTTAAAATACTGTTTCTTGAAGTTCATTGATTGATTGAAGATCATTTAGTACTTCACTTAAGTTAACATTTTATTTTCATCTGTGAAATGTTTAAAAAGTGTCTTTTTATTTAATTGTAATATATTTCTGCAATTCTTTTGAAAGACTTATTTTATTTTTATCCATATTTCAATACCTATATTTTTACGCAGTTTAATTAAATTTGATGAAATATTTTTTTTTTTTTTTTTTACCATTGAGATGCGATCTTAAAAAGTGCCTTTTAAAGGTTTTGTTTCAAAACATTTTGATACATTACATTTGAATATATTTTCTGCTTCTGACTTTTGCAGCAATTTTTAATTTTCGATTATTTATAAGTAGATTTCTTAACATTTCATCATACAGATAATCCTTTTTTAATTGTGTTGTTCAAATTATGCGATTTTAATTCTTTTATCCGTTTATTTTTAGGTGTTTTCTCACTATTTAGAATTGTGTGGTATTTGTCTTCGTAATGTTGAGTTTTATGAGAAGTCTGATTTAGAAAATAAGCGATATCAAGTATTATATTTTTAATATCTTTTAATTATGTTATTTTGAAATTTATGTTAAAAATAAACTAAATAAACCAAAATATAAATTGTACCAAGAATATAGAAAATGAACCAAATTAGAAATGCAGCAAAATTTATTTTTAATGCTTTGCTTTTTTATTTCCTTAAATGGTAAATTTATATGACACTTATAGGTCCCACACTTTTATCATTTCAAAGGTTTCGTTTATTTAGTAAAGAATTAAACATTATTACTGTTTAAACTTTACAATTTTACTAATCTTAAATGTCTGCTCTCAAGGGTTTCCATCTTCTCTCAGTCCTGTTCGTTCCTATTTTATTCCTGTAAATTTTATTTAAATGTATTACATTTTATTTCATAATTCTAATATATATTATTATTTAAAATTACATGCAAAAAAATTAAAAAACCTTCACAACACAAGCCATATTTGTTAGTAGGAAGTTAATAGCAACAACAATCTGCTATCCTTTCTATGAAATCTCTAAATGTTTTAGTTTAGCCCCTTACCCAAGAAACGAAACCTAGCCACCCCCATTAAAAAGAAGCATGAAATAATTTATTAGGCCAGAATAAGACAACATGCAGGAGGCCCAAAGTGAGAATCTGCTGGCAGCATTATTATAATCATTGCTTTCAGAAACGAGGTGGCCTCGATGGCGATTGTGACAATATGGGTAAAAGCGTTTCGCGTTGATAGTCAGGATGTCTGATGACAGTATTCTGTGCTTTCTCCCTTACGGCAAGCTTCATCACCTGTAAGTGATTGTTCGTGGGATTCATATGTGGCACATAAGGTTCATCAATCTTAATGAAATAAGCTAGGAAAAAAAGAATTAAATAATTGTAAGCTCTTTGACTTTATGTTTTTTAAAGTCATTGCAATAGACTCTAAAATTCATATTCCAAATCTAATCTAACAAAATCCAAATCCAAACTCAAAGATTTTATTGTTGACTTTAATAAAAAGTTATATGTGCTTTAATATATTTTTAATAACTTTCAAGCACTTAATTTTTAATGAAGATTGAATTATTTTATTTAGTTACCATATTAATTAAATTTACGAATTGAAGTATAGAAAGTTTAAGTTATTTCAACACAATAAGTAAAAAAAATGAGTGATTTTTCCTCTAGCATAGAATATCTATTTGCAAAGATCTAATTCCTGTTAAATATGGATCGAATTATGTTTATGATCTTTATTTCTATAAATGGGATAGTTTGATAATTTTATTTTATTCACATGCAGAAAAACAAATTTTAAATATTTCTCTTCACTTTGATAGGTTCTGTTAGATCTTACTCGTGTAGTATTTGAAGAACAGAGTACAGTTGATCAAATTGTTCACAAGGTAATGATTCATATACAATCATTTCTTCAGGTTGAAAGATGCCAAGTCCTACTTTTGGATGAAAATACTGAGGTAATTAATACACAATAAATAAATAAGGTAATTAATACATAATAAATAAATAAGGTAACTAAATGGTAATTAATACATAATTCTAACATAAAAAACATAAACAATTTTTGTTAATTTTCTTTCAATAGCGTAGTGCAATATGTTGAATGTAGAAATGCTATCAAAACATTGCCTATCATAGTACAACAATTAGTGTAATTCATAGTAAAGATTTGGGTCCTCGATGTGTCAATTGTTGTCAAGCTGCTAATTGAAAATACTCAAAAATTTTATAGTTACCTAAATAATTGTCTCTTATACATTTCTTATTTTACTTATTTAACATTTTAAACCCTTTTTCAAATTAAATTATATAGAAGGCATCGAATTTTTAAATGTATATTTCTATATTAGATATATATAGAAATATTAGATCGATTTTGTAAGGAACTAGTTCTTAAAATTTCAATGCAATATGTGTTAAAATTAAATTTGCAGTAATATTATAAAATCGCTATTTCTATGTATTTCAGACATTCTCCCGTGTCTTTGATTTGGACATAATTGATACGAATGTGGAAACTGTAGATTCAAGAGTAAACTATTTCATATATTTTTCTGTTTAATATTATCTTAAAAAATCATTTAAAAAATAACAATAAATGTGCAAATTGCCACTTTTAGTTATATCATATAATCTAACGAATTTTTTTCATTTTATTATATTAGTTCTCTTGAAGGTCGTTTTCCAATAAAAATGTGGGAATAACGGGCTACGTTGCAACAACAGGAGAAGTAATATCATATCTTCCATTTTTTTATTATTTTTTATTCACATAAAATTTTCTTTTAAGAATAGAAATTTTGTTTTTTGACTAATAAGTATTTTAAATTTTTTTAGTCAAAAATGAAAGTGTATGCATTATTTGAAATCCCTGCATTGCCATCCATATCATTTGTTTGCATGTCCAATTAAAAATACGTATTTAATAAAATATACGAACATTGCATGTTATTTTACTGTGATTAAATTTACTTCATCCTGATTAATTTTATTCAGGTATTCAATTTTAGTTTGAATGAAATAGAAATACAATAATTTATTATTATTGTTAATATCTGCTGATAAGAATTAAACTTTGAAATAACATTCTGATGAAAAATATATTTTTTATTATATGTACATTCATATATATATGTATATCGTTTCATTGTTTTTTATAGACTTTAAATATCCCAGATGTTCTCCAGGATGATAGGTTTGATTCGTCAGTAAGTGCAATATTCCTTTTATTTGCTTACTTTGCGTAACTGAGGCATAGTTAACTAGACCAAATTGTATTTTAATTTTTATCTTTATTACTCAGGCATTTATGGTTTGCTAAAAATAAATTTTATGTTTAATTGTTCCTTTAATATAATAGTTACTATTTTGAATTCTAATATTCGTAATGAATAAAATTAATGTTTAACTTTTAATTTTTTTCTTTATAAGATTATGCAACAGAAACATGTTATAGTGAAATATGTTTTTGAAATAATATGCCTTAAATTTTAATTACATTTTTAAAGTAATAAAAAATTTCTAGTTAATTTAAATTTGTTTGATTACTTTTTAATTTATAGAAATTCATTTTAAATTGTTATACGCATCTCAAAAATTGATAAAATAAAATCTACAAATATTTGCTAATTTTCTTAATACAGAGTTTTGATTTTTTTTTTACATGTCATTTAAAGTATTATATTACCAAGATACGTTTCTTATATAACCATTTACTTCATTTCAGGTAGATGAAAATAGCAATTTTCGTCATCATTCAATTCTATGCATGCCCATTAGGAATGCATCTAACAATATTGTTGGTGTATGCCAATTAATCAATAAATTGTGTGGAAATCCTTTCACCAAAAATGATGAACATATTTTTGAGGTACATAAAAATTTACTTATCAAATCTGTAAAAAAAATTGTTAGCATTATACTTACACTCAGTGACTTAGCAATAGGGTGGCAAGACGCCCAAATTGTCACGGCCCCGACCTAAACAGACAAGCTGTGAGTACAGGAAAGGCCTGACATTTATTATTGCAAAATAAAGTAAAATTTATTAATTGTGTAGTAAATAAATTTAAGTTACTAAAGTGCTAAATTAAAAAAGATGTTTTTCAAGATTTTGAAGGCATTCATTTGCATGAAAAATGTATCGTATCTGGCAGTAATAGTAATAGAAACACAGTTACGGGGCAATCCCGATGCTAGGAACTTCCCTGATTTCTAGTTCGTGAATAGGAACCCACTGCCAGTCATGTGCCAGTAGGATATTTTGAAATTAATTTGTTAAGAATTCCCTGATTCTTAGGTACTTATAAAATTAAAAGTGGAAATTCTCGCTAACAAGTCTGACTTCAGAAAGCGAAAAATCCCCTTGCTTCTCCGGATTCTTCATGTGTTACTACTATCTTACTTTTGTTTCATCGAATACGCGATCAGTCCAAAGTTAATTAGTTTACAGTGAAGTTAGATAATAGCATGTTTATTAAGAGAAAATATCTTAGTGGGTGTGAAAATGAAAAGAAAGATGGAATTTGAAGAAAAAAAAAAAGAGTGAGCAATAAACAAACGATCAGTGCGACGGAAATGAAGAAATTATTCGAATCGTAAGTGATAGTTCCAGACAACACAGATAAAGAGCCACCACAACCCTGTATTAGCGATACACATAATCAAACGGAAGTGAAGTGGCCGAAATTGACTTGAAAAAAAAAAATGCACCTCCGTAATACATTACTTACAAGGGTCATTTTTAAAGTACGAAATGATCGAGTGTAAATTTGCGATCGAAAATGGACAACGCAAACTAAAAGGTACTTTCAGGTAGTACTTTATTAAAAAAAGAAAAAAAAAATGATGATACTAAGCATTGAGAGCGGGGGGGGGGCATTCAAAAATTTGCCACGGGCCTTAGATGGTATAATTACGCCATATATTTAAATTTTCTAAGGGTTAAATTTAAATAGATAATGCTGCAATTATATTTTACCCTATAAAAACAATTGTTTGTTTCATTTTCTAGTCAGTGCTAATTATGTATTGTAATTGCACATTATTTGGATTATATCTAATTAATCTATAAGTTGCTTGCGTCTGTATTTGTTTTGCTTCACCTGTTTTTTTAATTCAAACCTTTTTAAATATATTATTTGATTCATGACAATTATTCAGTGTAATATGTTTTTAATAATCGTTTACTTTTGTGTAGATATTTGCACTATTTTGTGGCTTAGGTATTCAACATACTCAAATATATGAGAAATCTATGAAAGCCATTGCTAAAACTAAAGTGATCCTCGAAGTCCTGTCTTATCATGCAACAGCTTCTTTGGAAGAAGTTCAGGAATTGCTGAGAGTAGGTTATGAAATATTTCAACTGAAAATGGTGGAATTCAAATATTTCATAAACAGTATGTTAAAATTAAATCGTTAATTAAAATCAATTCCTATGTATTTTTATTGTATGTTAAACGAAAACATATTTGTAAATACAAATTCTATTTTTAAAAGATGATAGAATACAGTGGATTTCTTTCTGAGAGTATTTAATTTTTGTAAAACTGCCTTGTAATGGATGAATTTTTTTTATCAATATCTAAACAAAGGACTTGCAGAAAAATAAGTGTTTTATTAAACGCATCTTTCAGTTTTTTTTATTAATCATTTAACCACCTGCATGATTCTATATCTAAATTGTTAAAAACTTTAAATGTTAGAATAAATAGTAATTACACCTCCAGTGGAGGAAAAAAAATGTATTGTGGTTTATAATTTCAAATTTGCTATAGTTATTAATAAACAATTAACTTGTCTTTTTAGAATATCATATTCCTTCAACAAGAATGCACAATTTGTGGGATTTAAAATTCAGTTACTTTAGTTTGAATGACAAAGAAATGTTAAAAGCTTGCCTCAGAATGTTTATGGATTTGGGTTTCATTCAAAGATTTGGCCTAGAATGTGATGTAAGTAAGATTTTTATAACAATTTTTAAATTCTTTGGGTCTTTTATAATGTTAATTTGCCTCGGTTTTTATTTATTCATTTTCCCACACTTCAAACTGAAGTCAGCCGGACCGAATCAGAGATTGTCAGTTGCTTTTGTAGAATTCTCTAGGCTTTCTTTGTTTTTTTTTTTTCTTCATCTAAGAAGCTAAAAATTAAAAACTCTTATGGGTTATAAAAATTTAAATAATAAAAAAAAAAAAAAAAAGACTAACTAATTTTTTTTTTTTGTGCATTTGCATTTGAAGATAATGGAAAAATTTTAATTACTAATAATATTTTTCAACAGAATTTTACAATTCGTTTTGTAAAATAATTTTTACATATCATAGATTTCAGTGTTAGTATATTGATAGAACTCATAAACATAATTATTTTATAAGACAATATTTCGTATATATATATATATATATCAATTAACAATTTAATATGTATAACACAATAGTTTATTTTAAAATACATATTTCCTAAAGTTAAAAATGTTTAACAAATATTTAATATGTAAAATATGAATAATAATAAAAAGTAATTACATAAATGGCTTATAAAACATCTTTAAGTTTGTGTAGAATTTTTTATATTTTATTTCTTTCAGTTTATTATTGAATAGTAAAGTGATTTTCAAAATGTAGATAATTTAATGAATTTATTTATCGGAATGATTTTTTATTTCAGTTAACAAAATTATAATTATACTTTGCACTTAAAATTTATTTTCCCCTAACGACATTTGGTAACAAAATATAGCCAATTTTTGTAGTTGTTCATAAGAGCATATAATTTTTATGATTTTTTACTTTTACTTTACGCTTTCTAATTTATTATAATATCTGTATGATTAAAATTAATTTTTCAGATTTATAGAAGACAATTCGATTAATACCTGAATTATACTTATCAGGTTTAATATTTTTATAATAACATTTCAGTAGCATAAAGTATTGTAGTTAGAAGTAAACTATTCAAATACAGCAGTAGTACTGTTGGAATTATAATTTAAAAATAAATTTGTAAAAGATACTAAAATAGAGAAATATTTCTTTAATGTAAAAATAATTCCAATGATGTATTCTTCAAAAAGTGACGATGAACTGCTTAAAAAGCACTTGATTGATGCCTTAAAAACTAAAGTACGTGATTGAAAGCTTTCAAATTAAGTGTCCAATAATTAAAAATATTGTTACTTTTAAGCTGAGCTTTCATAAAGACCTTAAAAGTAAGTTATTTATGTTATATGAACCAATAAATAAAATTTACGACATTTTTATACAGCAAATGTATTTCTTTTGTTTTAAGTTATTTGCTAAATGTATGTGATAAATAAAAGTAGAGAAAACAGACAATCAATATCAACTTTTATTGAAACCTCTTTTTAAGTTTTAAAACAAACCATCCATTTATCACTAATATCATAAATAAATCAATGAAAAAAATTATAGAAACTGTGCATAGAACTGAAATTAAAAAGGCCTCTATAAGTTGAACAATTAAGCCTCTATATTTATTTTACTAAGTAAAAGAAAAGAAAAAAAAAGAAATACATAGATAAAAAATGCCGTTGTGTTAAGAATATTGTTTTAAAAAATTATTAATCAATCTTTACGAAATTGTTATAATGAATCTGCCATGAAATATCTCATTTTAACTTTTTCAGAAAAAAAAATGATAAGCAATTTATTAGCCTTATGAATGATAAACAAGACGATTTACTCTGAAATATAATGTTAAATGAATAGATTGAGATTATTATTTGGAAATAATCCACAATTTCTTTAATGTGTAATATAGCAATAGTATAAAATTTCAACATATAATATAAGGCCCTATTCTTTTCCTTTCAATATCTATAAATTATTGATGCAGTGAATGTAATATATAAATTTTAATGTGAACTAAAATGTTCAATATATATAATTTTTGAATTAAAATCTTTTATTAAAAGCAGATATTAAAGTGATTATAAGAATAAGCCTAAAATCTAATATAATTGCAAAAAAAAATATCTTTAAAATGCTTTTAAAATATTCTAATTTAATTATTAAAAGTATAATAAACGCAAGGTACTTAGGTTTATTTTGCAGCATAAAAAAACTGAATTCTCTATCCTTTACCAAATCCTACATCAAATTTAGCCTTACATGTATTATATAAAAATTATATATACTAGAAGACCCGGCCACGCGTTGCTGTGGCTTTTTTTGTATTTCGTTCAATTATTAGATACTATAATTGGTATTGTTAAGGAAGTGATTGGTAAAGAATGATGAAAAGATCAAATTAAGTTTCAACGAATAGAAAATGTTTAATTTTTTATTAATTTAATGAATGAGGTAGATAATTTTTGATTTTAAGACTGTTTTATAATTATTTTACGTAATATAATTTTTAATAATCATTACTTTCATTTAACTAAGAACTAAGCGATGAACACTATTTCTTTGTTAGTCTGTCTTTCGTCGAAATAAATAAATTCGATGGTTTTCGAACACGTGAGCATGCAACATACAGCTGCCCATGGGAGAAACACGGATTCTGAGGTTAGATTTTTTTGGTGGTCGTTTACTGAAAATGATAATTGAAAAAATACAATACAATTAAAATAAAATCGGGATATAATAAGAAAAAGACTTTTAAAAAAAAATTCACAATAAAATACAAATGCAAACGATCGTTTAAAAGGTACACAAACACCTTCGAAGGAATTTTTGAAATTTTTTATCTTTGTACACATTTTTGGATTGAATGTATCAAAAACTAATGATTTCACATCAAAAAATTTCGTTATTATTTTTTTTTTTTAATTTTTATAAGGGTAAAAATGGCCAAAAATTGATACTGTTACAAAACCTGAAATCAAATCAATATTTTTAAATTTCTAAGTTTTGTATTTGTTTGTTTGTGAATAGACCTCTGGTAAATTTATATCTTTTATTATTTATTATTTTTGTGCTAGTTTAAATGCTGTCGACACAAAATTCTTCCAAAATTTGCATGTGATTCCAAGTTTAACAATTGAAATAAAAAATATTTATGTAGCTATAATCATTTCAGAGGTCTATTCCCTGTAAATATTTATGAAAAACATAAATACAAAGTTTTTGTAGCATTTGGATAAAAATTACTTGTGTTATGGTGTTTCACATGAAAACAAAAAGCATAAAAATTCATTCTGAGAAAAAGCTAAAAACAACTTTTAATTAAGATATATTACTTTTAAAAATGTTGTAAATATATTAAAATGACATTGAATTATCAAGTTCATAGTCTTATTTATTAAAAAATATAGTTTTGTTTTCCTTAAAGCTCTAAATATTTTCTGAGCTTTGTTTTGAAAAAAGTTAAAATTTGCTTGACAAACTTTTTTTTTTTACAACTTCCTCCTATTTGCAAAGGCTTTTTAATATGAAATGACCTGAATTTAAAATATTTAGCCTTTTTGCAAGTGTTTTGATTAAATATATTCAAAACCTTTGAATTTCACATAAAAATATCAACTTTAACTATTCTTTATACAATTTATTCTTTAAAATATGGATAAACATTGCAAAAATGTGATATTGTTGCAAAATTTTATAATTCAAAAATAAATAAAACATGAATAGTTTTTTTTTTTTCCAAGTATTTTTATGTTGGGAATATCCTTATGTAGGTAATATACTGTTTTCAAATTTATGTCTCAATTATTTATACATTTTTGTATGCTTAAGTTTGTCGACATAAACTTTTTTTACAAAAATTCTTAGTTTAAAAACTAAAAAAATAAAAATAATTTATGAATTTAGGTTAATTTCCATGTTCTATTCCTTTCATACATTTAAAGAAAACTTTTACATGAAGTTTCAAAGCATTTAGAACAGAAATATTTTTATTGTGATGTTTTGAATGAATACAAAATGCATAAAAATTCAAAGAAATAATTAAAACCAACTTTTTAAATACAAATAAAAACAAATGTACATACATAAAAATGTTATTGAGCTTTAAATTTCTACTTTATTAATATAAACATTTTTATTTTTTTGTTTTCTTTAAATTTTTCCCAATTTTAAAGTACCATTTATCAATTTTTTTCTTCGACAATATTCAAATCACTCAAATTTATAACTCAAATTCTTTGTTTTTCAAACAAAGTTTTTAAAAAATGTCACTTGATTTTCAACTTGCAACTATTATAATACCTTTTATAAATTTTAATGTTATCATTATATCAAATAAATTGCAGAGTTTACTTCATTTTAACACTTTTCAAAAAAAATCCAGCAAAATTCATCATATTTCTTTAAAATTATATTGTCTATATTATATTATTTTGTTAGATCACATTTCATTTTAGAATTTTTAATCAAATAAAACACATGTTGACAAACTTTAAGCATAGAAAAGTTCAATGTTTTGATTCACAACTTTCATTCAATATATTTTATTCCAATTCAAAAATTCAAACTTAGAAAATAAAAAATATTGATAATCAAATCGGAGTAATACTACATACATTTGATTTATTTCTCATAGAAATAATATAAATTTCATACAATATAATTTTCACAAATTTAGAAATTATTTACATAAAACAATAATGTTCAGAACATGAGAATTTTATGGTTATGTAGTACAGGCATCGAGACACGGCATATGCCATCCTTTTATTTGTGGTATATCTTTCGTCTGTGGTGGAAACAAACTTTTACTCCAACGGTGATGAAATTAGTGCAAATAAGAGTTCTGCGCATTGGAGTATGGAAATAGCAATAAAATAATGGTTTTATATTGTTCGAAAAATGAAGCTACGAAATTCCTCTAATTGCAGTATTGAACCCTAAAGAAATTGGCGAAAATTCCGGGTTGCAAGATTGGCGCCTTCCTCAATGGTAGATTTCGATGGTATTGTTGCCACTACATTGGTTTGCCAAAGAAATTTTAAAAAATATTTAGGGGTGGGGCCGCCTTATATCATAGGTGTTTAAAAATAGATTACGACCGATTCGCAGATCTACCAAATGTACAAAATTTTTCATAAGAATCGGTCGAGCCGTTTCGGAGTTTGGCAACAAACACTGTGACACGAGAATTTTATACCATATTAGATGCAAACTTGTAAAAATTAAAAAATAAATTTTCATAATTTCTTACCACCTCTTGAATTGTATGTAATATCCTTATCTTGAAGCAACAAATTTTCTGATACTTTCTATTTTCAGTACAAACCTTATATGAAATATATATTTTTATGGTCAGAGATACTTTATACTAATTTATATTTAATAACAAGATTGTTTGTGGTTGTTTTATTTCTCCAATAAAATTAACAGCTGTTTATATTTATTTGGGTAATTTTCTTATGTGGTGTTAATTCTGTATTCATTATCCGATTTTTATAAAGGTGCGCAATTGCTTTAGTTCAGTAAAATTCTAAACTTGATTCATTTATTTTAGACTGAGTAATAATTTTTAATATACTAATTTTGTAACTTGTTGTAAAATTAATGCTTCTTTATAGATTACTAAAAAATGTATATAAGAAATGGAATGTTTCTTTAGATTTTTAAAAAGTCAGAATTTTTATACAGGTTTTGTGTCGTGTACTTAGTGTGAGGAAAGAATTACAGGCAGTTGCTTATCACAATTGGAGGCACGCTTGCAAATGTTGCTAAATGATGTTTGCTATTTTGACGGTAAAAGTTCTTTAAATATTTAATAATGATTTACTTTATGTTTTTAAAAGTTTTAGAAATTTTATCAAATTAATTACTTTTACTACATAAAAATTTTCCAGAATAAAAAAGGCATCCTCTAAATAAAAATTTATTATAATTTTTTTCTATCCATCGTATTTATACTAGCATTATATCATGGATTAATTAAAAGAATAAATAGACTAATATCTGTACAAAACATTAGCATTTTTTCATGAATGAAGAAAATGAAGGTTGGATATGGAGAAACTGAGGGAATTTTTTATTTCATATGATAAATGCTAATTGAAAATTCTTTTTCTTAAAGTTTCCTTTTCTGGAAATGCGCCAATGTCAGTACAAAATTAGTTAAAGACAAATCAACATTGTTTCAGATAAGACTTTGAAGAATACAGATAAGACTTGAAGAATACAGATAAGACTTGAAGAATATAAATCAAATTATGTTACGGGAGAATTTTAAGGCTAAAGTTTTGGGTATAATTGGAATTAAATATTTTGTTATCAAATGTAACCCTTAAGTTTAGAAGAAAATTATTGTAATACAAGTTGTGTGCCTGTAAACATTTCGTATTTTTGATTTGGTACCAAACCACTAAAAAACAGTTTAGTTAAAATTTTTTTTTGTTTCTCTAAAAAATGTATTAAAAAGTATGAATTCAAATTATACTCATGTACTCAGAACATCAAACTGGGCCATGTGCTTGGAGGGCTTTCAGAAACTCTGTCACTTTCTCATTTCTTGCCTGCTTATGCCAAGGTTTAAGATCACAGAGGAGTAACAAGTCTTTTCTAAGTAGGAATAAATTTATGTAACTTTTTTTTAAAGATGTGGCAAAGCTTAATAAAATTTTTCTTTCCACTGTCTCCCTCTTTTTACTGAGCTTGTTTTTATTGTAATTTTTATTTAAATATAAGTAAATTAATATGGTTCTTAAGTATTTTAGAATTTTTTTACATTTTTCTCATGAAATTGATTAAGAAAGTGAAAAAAAAAAAGAGAGAAATTTTAAGCAATTAAAATTGGGGAGAAAGTTTAAATACCTTCTATACAAATAAAATTAAAAACTAAATTGCAAACATTTTACGTGTGAAAACTGGATTGGATTAAATATGATATTCTATCTTTTATAGGTTAGAAAAAATGTTTAAATAACACTAATATTTGTTTTAGTAATTAATAATTTATTTATTTCCACCAATAGATC